>PGFW01037951.1:39910-50121 GCA_003123925.1 Haematobia irritans | reverse complement strand
TCAACGATCATCACCTGTAGACATATCAGGAGAAAGGTTCGGTAAAACTAAAAATACTATCATATGGGAAACTATACGGAGTAATCTGTAAGATCTCATTGTAAGATGATGATATACGCAAAGTTTTTGTATTTTTGTTATCCTTATGGGTCATAATTGGAGACTAAGATAGACAATAAATATTCGTGCCCGTGAAGAATGGAAATACTGATAGATGCCACAGAGATTTTCATTCCCACCTTCAATGTTAGTTTTATTTAAGTCGATGTTGTTGTGTTCAAGGAATAAAGGAAGTCTGCGACAAAGGTGGGATGCGTTCAGAGTGATCTGGAGGCGAGTGGGCTAAGTTTCGATGGGCAAGTGAAAATTTGACGCGTGTCATGTGGCCTTTTATACCAAAATGGAACACATAAAGGGTGATACGCGTCAAAATTTGGTCAATGATAAACTTGACATATTTCTTCAATTTTGCAATTTAAAAAAAACCTAGAACCCCTCAATTTTAAAAGTGTGTGTGTAGATATGTTGCTCCTAATTTGATTTAGAATTTCACTCTTCAGTTGTCAAAATGCGTCCCAAGCAAGAAAGAGTCAGACTAATCAAAATTTTGCTCCGCGCAATCTCGCGAAAAATTTTCTGTATCCGAGCATACTCCACGCAAAGCTGCACCCTGCTATAAATCACTAATAAATAGGAATTAAAACGACTGAACTTGCCGAATCTTAAGTTGACGGTGCGGCCAAAACTGCCAGGGACTGCTGAAGTGGGAAATCTCTTCCTCGATGGCTAAATGGAACGATGGTTGGACTCGGAGAACAAGACTAGCTTTGGTAGGCTTCTCACCGCTTGAGCTACAGTATCCTCTTGAAAACCTGTTCTAGTAGAAAATAAAAATTTTGACATAAATTTTCTATAGAAATAACATTTTGACAAAAATTTTCTATAGAAATAAAATGTAGACAAAATTTCCTATAGAAATGAAATTTTGAACAAAATTTCTTATAGAAGTGAAATATTTGATAATATTTCCTATATAAAAAAGAAATGAAATTATGACAAAATTTCTATAGAAAATGAAATTTTGACAACATTTTTCTATAGAAATACAACTTTGACAAAAATTTATGTTAGAAATTAATAGATAATGTAATAACAAATACTTGAAAAACATATATTAAATTAATTAATTTCTAAAATAGAAACACAACTTTGACAAAATTTTCTATAGAAATACAATTTTGAAAACGAAAGAAATTTCTATAAATAATAAAATTTTGAGAAAATTTTCTATAGAAATAAACATGTTAGTATTTGGTTTTATTCAAGCTCGAAAAAATCTAGATGTTTTTTATTTGAATTTTATTTTAATTGAGTCCAATATTTTCCGATTTGACAACGCAATCTTCATCAGATCCAGTTATTAAATAAAACAAGAGTAAATTGCACTTAATGTTTATGACATCTTACTGATGAAATTAAAATTTTGACAAAATTTTCTATAAAAATAAAATTTTGACAAATTTTTCTATAAGAAATTAAATTGAAAAAAATTTTCTATAGAAGATAAAATTTTGACCGAATTTTCTATAGATAATAAAATTTGACAAAAATTTTCCTATAGAAATAAAATTTGACAAAATTTTCTATAGAAATCAAAATTTTGAACCGAATTTTTCTATATAAAAAATTTTGACATAAATTTTCTATAGAAATAAAGTTTAATGGGAGAAAATTTTCTTTAGGAAATAAAATTTTGATAAAATTTTCTATTGAAAATAAGTTTTGAGAAAAATTTTTTTTAGAATCAAATTTTGAGAAAAATTTTCATATAGTAAATAAAATTTTGAGAATTTTCTATAGAAATAAAAATTTGAGAAAATTTTCTATAGAAAATGAAATTTTGACAAAATTTTCTAATAGAAATAAAAGTTTTGAGAAAATTTTCTAAATAAAATTTAAGAATATTTTAAGACAAAATTGTAATTCTGGATAGAAATATAAATTCTGAGAACTAGAAATATTTTTTCTTAGAATAAATTTTGACAAAATTTTCGAAGAAAATAAATTTTGACGAAAATTTCTATAGAATAAATTTGCAAATTTTCTATAGAAATAAAATTTTGAACAAATTTTCTATAGAAAATAAAAATTTTTACAAAATTTTCTATAGAAATAAAAATTTTGAGACAAAATTTTCTATAAGAAATAAAATTTTGACAAAAATTTTCTTATAGAAATAAAATTTTGACAAAATTTTCTATAGAATAAAATTTTGACAAAATTTTCTATAGAAATAAATTTGACAAAAATTTTCTATAGAAATAAAATTTTGACAAAATTTTTATAGAAGAAATAAATTTGACAATAATATTTCCATATAGAAATAAAATTTGACAAAATTTCTATAGAAATAAATTTTGACAAAATGTTCTTAGAGAATAATTTTGACAAATTTTATTTGAAATTAAAATTTGCAAAATTTTCTATAGAAAATTAAAATTTTGCAATTTTTTTTCTATATAATAAACATTTTGAAAAAATTTTCTATAGAAATTAAATTTTGAAAGTTTTCTATAAATAAATTTTGAACAAAATTTTCTAATAGAAAATAAAATTTTAATAAATGCAGCTAAATTTTATTCTATAGAGAATAAAATTTTCGAAAGAATATTTTCTATAGGAATATCTAAAATTTTTGACAAAAATTTTCTATAGAAATAAATTTGACAAAATTTTCTAATAGAAAATGAAATTTTTGACAATTTTTCTATAAAAATACAATTTTGAATAAAATATTTATAGAAATAAAATTTGACAAAATTTCTATAGAAATAATTTTGACAATTTTTGAGAATAATTTTGAATTTTCTAATAGAAAAAAGTTTTGAGAAATTTTTTTGTGAATTTTGGGCAGATTATTTTTTCTCGAAGGGGAACAGTGCTACCAAGTCCTATATATTTGTCTCACATTGTAACAATCTTTAATATTCACATATTTTCCAATTGGAGATACATAAAATATATTTTCAAATTATCTTAGTTGATTCATCTATAAACCTATTTCAGAATGTAATAAGTTATATTTAAATGTTTATCTCAAATTAAGACTAATCTCAAACGAAGTGAAATCAAACACAAGTTCGAACTGTCTAATTTGGTTGTGTCCCATTTTCGAAATCTACGCATTATAAAAACCAAATTAAATGAAATAAAATCAAACGCCAATCGATAGATAATGTAATACAAAAATAAACAAATACTTGAAAAACATTATTAATTAAAAGAATTAACCCCCAAAACAAAAATTTAATGGGAAAATATTTGCCTGGCGACGGACAAGTCAAGTTCCCTTTTGGACATTTATCATTTATTTAGTGTTTTGAGATAAGAGAACCACAACATTTGAAAACAAGGCAACAAGAATAAAAATAACCGCAAAAATATATGCCCCGCCCTATCTCTCTGTCTCCCACGGCCTCATTGTAAGCTAATCAGGGTTCTTTAACAAATAATTACATCTGAATTATAGTGGACATAACTTCCAGCCACAATTTACCCACCCGCCCTATCTTAACGCATGCATCCATGGCTTTTAAATCTAAACAGAATTTCAAAATTTCATTTACATAAAAATAAAAAACGCATAGACTGAACTTACCAGAAAAACCATAGATATAATTGGCACACACCAAAAAAAACAAAACAAGAACAGAGATAGAAAAATTTAATTTTAATGACAATTTCAACGATTGAGTGAACACATTTTAGGGTTCGATCGATATTGACCAGGGGGATGGTCTTTGTTTTTATTTTGCGCTGCCCTGTGCATGCTTTCAATGATTTTCCGATTGACCAAGAAGAACTAGAACGTAGCAGAACATCGAAATGTATGGATACCTTTGTTCCGAATATATTGTATATGAAAAGTAGGAGTTGCTATATTGGTTCTTGGCACTGACGTACTTGTCTTCCAATGAAACTTTGGCACGTGGGAAAGATGAAATGATTCAACATGAACTGATATACGAAGATTCATACAAACCACATCACGTAGCATGTAGATGTGGTAGTCATCCATAAGACTAATTGACCATGTTATTGATAATGGTATGCGATATAGTTTGGAAGAGTCCGCACGAGTCTTTGCTGAGAGTTGTGCTCTGAAAAAGTCCTCTGAAAATGCACACATCACACAGGTGAGACCAAATTTTATTCCCAAAAGTTACTTCATTTATTCCATGCTTAACTATTGAAGGTTTATGTCACGGTAAATTTCCTAACTATAAACGAAACGGTCTTATAGTGGGTATGGTTAGCATGCCCACCTTGCATACATAGGGTCGTGGATTCAATCCAAGTTTCGACCGAACACCAAAACGTTTTTCAGCGGTGGATTTTCCCCTCTCAGTAATGCAGGTGACATTTCTGAGTGTTTCCAAACTGGTTTCACTGCAATGTGGAACCCCGTTGGGACTCGGCTATAAAAAGTAGATCATTTGACATTGAGAAGTTCACAACTGCGGTATCACAATGGACTGCCGGCATTCTCATTCTTATATTCCCTGGATTTCATCCCCAGATTCGGCTCCCAGAAACTGGACTAAATTTCTCTATCAAGCTTAGACTTCCCTGGACTGCATCCATTTGACTCTTCTGCCTTGTCTCTGTTCCCCAGTAACTGGACTCATTTCTTTATCATTGTACTCTATAGTATTGAAAAGTACCGCTTTCAAATACTGAAGATGCAAACGGACATTTCAAACTTAATACGCAACTATCTGTAGCTGGAAGTGTCTACAGAGATGTTGTCTTCATTTCTATTCGATTTCAATATACATGAAAAAGCTGTCCCTATGATGTAAGAGCAATTTTCCCACTTCGGGTCTTTATTTATAGTACTAGGTTCAGAAGCGATATATAGTTACTTAAGAGGTACTTTGAGAAACTTTTCTATACAAATAAATTTTTAGCAAAAATTTTTCCTACAGAAATGAAATTTTGACAAAATTTCCTATAAAAATGAAATCTTGACAAAAGTTTCCTATAAAAAATTAAATTTGGACAAAATTTCGCTTAAGACAATATAAATTTTGCAAAGAAAATTCTTCTATAGAAATAAAAATTTTGACAACTATTTCTGTAAGAAAAAATTTTGACTAAATTTCTATAGTAATGAATTTTGACAAAATTTCCAATATAAATGAATTTTTAACAATAAATTTCTTATATTAATAAAAATTGTTGACAAAATTTTTATAGAAAATGAAAATTTTGATAAAATTTCCTAATAGAAATGAAATTTTAACAAGAATTTCGCTAATAAAATAAAAGTGGCAAAAATTTTCTTTAATATACATGAAAAGAGTGTGATATTAGGGTAAGAGAATTTTCGCCACTTCGGGCTTATTTATAGTACTAGGTTCAGAGCGTTATATATTACTTAAAGTAACTCAATTTTGGATAGAAAAAATAAAAAATTGACAAAATTTCCTTATAGAATTAAATCTTTTGCCACAAAATTTTCCTATACAATGACATTTTGACAAAGTTCTCTATAGAAATGAAATTTTGACAACGTTTCCTATAGAAATTAAATTTTGACACAAAATTGCCTAAAGAATAAATTTTTGGATAAAAAATTTTCTATAGAATACCAACATTTGAACAAAAACTTTTCTAATAGAGGAATAAAATTTGACAAAATTTTTCTATATAAATGAAATTTTGGCGAAGTTTCCCTATAGAAATCGAAATTTTGACAAAATTTTCTATAGAAATGAAAATTTATGACAAAATTTCTAAACATAAATTTTGACAACTTTTTCATTAGAAAATAAATCTTACAGATTACTCCGTATAGTTTCCCTTGATAGTTTTTTAGTTTTACCGAACCTTCTCCTGATATGTGTACAAGGTGATGATGTTGATGTTGCATGTATCTATGACATACTTTAAAGTGAAACTAAAACGCTCTTAGTAACTACTACGCATAAAGACAAAAACAAAACCTACAAAGTGCGGATAAAAAAGGTGAAAAAATTCGCACTTAAAATTAAAAAGAAAAATAAAAAAGAACACCAAGTATAACAACATAGTCAGTTTATCATCTGTTAGTGTCGTACATTGGAATTATGAAAAGCCTTCGACGAGGAAGGCTAAGGAAGCAGAGAAGACTGCAAAGAAAAAAATCGACAAAGAAAACATTGTTGGCCTCAGATTTGTTTGGTGGTAATGGGGTATGGAAACCACCAACGTTATTATGAAGCCGAATGGGCAGTGTTGAAGTTGATCCATGACAAAACTATAGTTTCTATGGTGTAAACACAATTTGCATTCCATTGTGTATGATATACCAAATTAAAAGAGAACAAGGAACGGAATGGTGTGTGGCCTTTTTGTAGGCCTAATAATAAAAGTGTATCTGGAGAAGAGTCTGGATCAGAAATGTTATTAAGTACTCTACTATATAGAGAAGGCCTTGCGTTATCGATTTAAACCAACTTGGTTCTCCAGTTTCGAAATGTAATTGCAAAGGGTTAGTGCTAAAAAGACTCTTTATCCTCACCGCAGCTCAACACTTAACTGCTTCTCTTCGATACAGATATACTCTCAACTCTTGGTGTCCGTTCATAATTCCCACATTCCTCCTGACTATAGTTTTAGTCTTTTCCAGACTAACACATCAACTATATATATTCATGTCGTAACCTCTTTTCATAGCTTTCATTTTCAGTATGTATCATTTCTCCGGAGTCTAAAACACAGAGTTTTTTTGACTCTCAATATGTCAATTTAGAGTTACTTCTTTAATGTGAAAAAAGTAAATTTTGTCAAAATATTATTTCTATAGAAAATTAAAAATTTATATTTGTACAGAAAATTTTGTAAAATTTTATTTATAGAAATTTTGTCAAAATTTTATTTCTAATAGAAATTTTGTCAACATTTTATTTCTATATATCATTTGTCAAAATTTTATTTCCATAGAAAATTTTGTCAAAATTTTATTTCTACAGAAAATTTTTCAAAATTTTATTTCATAGAAAATTTGTCAAATTTTATTTCCATAGAAATTTATTCCATAGAAAATTTTGTCAAAATTTTATTTCTACAGAAAATTTTGTCAAAATTTTATTTCCATATAAAATTTTGTCAAAATTTTATTTCCATATAAAATTTTGTCAAAATTTTATTTCTACAGAAAATTTGTCAAATTTTATGTCATAGAAATTTGTTAACATTTTATTTCTATAGAAAATTTTGTCAAAATTTTATTTCTATAGAAAATTTGTCAAAATTTTATTTCTATAGAAAATTTTGTCAAAATTTTATTTCTATAGAAAATTTTGTCAAAATTTTATTTCTATAGAAAATGTTTTCAAAATTTTATTTACCACAGAAAATTTTGTCAAAATTTTAAATTTCTATTTAAGCAAAATTTTTGTCAAAATTTTATTTCTATAGAAATTTTGTCAAAATTTTATTTCTATAGAAAATTTTGTCAAAATTTTATTTCCATAGAAAATTTTTTCAAAATTTTATTTTATAGAAAATTTTGTCAAATTTTATTTCTATGAAAAATTTTTCAAAATTTTATTTCTATAGAAAATTTTGTCAACATTTTATTTCTATAGAAATTTCAGTCAAAATTTTATTTCTATAGAAAATTTTGTCAAAATTTTATGAATATAGAAAATTTCGTCAAAATTTTATTTGTATAGAATATTTTATCAAAATTTTATTTCTATAGAAAATTTTGTCAAAATTTTATTTCTATAAAAAATTTTGTTAAAATTTTATTTCTATAGTAAATTTCTCAAAATTTTATTTCTTTAGAAAGTTTTGTCAAAATTTTATTTCTATAGAAAATTTTGTCAAAATTTTAGTTCTATAGAAAATTTATCAAAATTTTATTTCCATAGAAAATTTTGTCAAAATTTTATTTCCAAGAAAATTTTGTCAAAATTTTATTTCTACAGAAAATTTTGTCAAAATTTTATTTCTATAGAAAATTTTGTCCAATTTTTTGTGATAAACGGCTACGAAATTGGGAAATTTTGTAAAATTTTATTTTGCTACTAGAAAATTTTGTCAAAATTTTATTCTCTATAGAAAATTATGTCAAATTTATATGAATATAGAAAATTTTGGTCAAATTTTATTTTATAAAAAATTTTGTTAAAATTTTATTTCTATAGAAATTTTTCAAAATTTTAGTTCTCTTAGAAGTTTTGTCAAAATTTTATTTCCTATAGAATTTTGTCAAAATTTTAGTCTCTATAGAAAATTTTATCAAAATTATTAATTTTCCATAGAAGAATGTTGTCAATTTGTTATTTCCAGAAAATTTTGTCAAAATTTTATTTCTACAGAAAATTTTGTCAAGATTTTATTTCTATAGAAAATTTTGTCAATTTTTTGTGATAAACGGCTACAATATTGGGAAAATTTTGTAAAAATTTTATTTCTATAGAAAATTTTGTCAAAATTTATTTCTATAGAAAATTTTGTCAAAATTTTATTTCTATAGAAAATTTTGTCAAAATTTTATTTCTATAGAAAATTTTTGTCAAAATTTTATTTCTATAGAAAATGTTTTGTCAAAATTTTACTTCTATGGAAAATTTTGTCACCATTTTATTTCTATAGAAAATTTTGTCAAAATTTATTTCTATAGAAAATTTTGTTAAAATTTATTTCTATAGAAAATTTTGTACAAATTTTATTTCCATAGAAATTTTTGACAAAATTTAAAACGCATTGATTACTCTCCGAACGTCCAGAATAGCCGGAGAAATTTGGAGATGCTGAATTGAAGGCATTATTTCATAGACGAATATTCGTGGAAATAATCTTATACCGTGTAATTTTGGGAGCAGCTTGGTGTGTCACTATGAACTGCTGCAATCTAGTGAAACGATCACAGGAGCTTTGTATTGAATTCAATTATTGCGTTTGACCTGAGCATTGCGTGATAAACGGCTACAATATTGGAAAAGACCCAAGACCAGGGTGACTTTGCCCCAGCACGATAAAGCTCGCCACATGTTGGCAAAACCGTAAAATCTAATTTGGAAATACCCAACAATTGGAGACCTAAAGCCCGATATTGCTGAGCTGTGATTAATACTTATTTGCGGCCATATTTCGCCCGCGATGAGGTCAAAAGACGAGTCGGTTTTTTCTTGCGGTATCCGCAGTTTGCCAGAAATCAGGGGGCAAAAAGTAGGGGTTAGGCGATGTCTGTTTCGATTGCATCAGAAAGTGATAAAGCCGACTTTTAGTCGATTTTTGACCAACGACAAAATTTCCATGCGCAGGATTGAATGAATTTGTCATCACGTAGTATCCCCCCGGTGCTCCTCGTTTGAGCATTTTCACAAATTTCGATTGCTTGTTTGGACTGGCAGTCCGGAATAGGATATTCGTTGTTTGGCATCCACATATGTGTTGCGATGCTCCTTCCCCCGTGCATTTTCGATTCTTCAGTTCAACATTCTTTACCCTCTGGTATGTGTGTTTCAAAAACTATCTTTCTGCCATCAGAGGCTCTCATCCAGAGGTTACTGTCACCTCTCCTTGATATGACATTCTAATTCAGTTTTCCGTCTAAGGTTACTGCTCAGCGCTATTCGATCTCGCAAACAAAACTAGACCTATAGGAGATAAAATATAGAACATTCGGCTCTATATATTCTCTTCTATATGTTATTGTCCGTCCACATATGTGTCTGCAGAATAATTTCCAGGCAATTACTTTCCACCATTTTGTGATCCAGTTGTATTCTATGAGCATGCTGCGCAGCCTATTTGTAAAGTCTTTGGTCTTCTTTTCCTATCAGCATCCTTCGCATCGATCGCGCAATCGCTCGCATCGCCCCTCGGCCACCTCCTCATCTGGAAATTTTCCCCCCCTAGAGTGGACAACACCCGAGAGGAAAGTTCTTCAAACCTCTGACCACGGTATATCTGCCAGAATGAATCTTCGCGACATTACGTTCCACCATTTGTGACGAGCATGTAGCTACAGCCAATTTGTTAAGCATTTTTCCCAGTCATCACGCGTCTCTTGCGAGTTTCTTAGTCAGATTTTCTCGCCTCTAGAGTGGACAAATTTTTTCGCGAATGTTCTGTTACTTAGGTTAATGTGGACCAGATTGCCGTTGGCTTACAATGCGCTTGAATGAAGCCTACCTTTGCCATAAAACAAA
>PGFW01037945.1:0-20269 GCA_003123925.1 Haematobia irritans | reverse complement strand
ATTTTATTTCTATATTTTTTTCAAAATTTTGTCAAAATGTTATTTCTATATAAAACTTCCTCAAAATTTTATTTCTACAGAAAATTTTCTCAAAAGTTTAAAATTTTATTTCTATAGAGAATTTTCTCAAACTTTTATACCAATAGAAAATTTTGTCAAAATTTTATTTCAACGAAAAATTTTGTCAAAATTTTATTTCAACGAAAAATATTGTCAAAATTTTATTTCAATTAAAAATTTTGTCAAAATGTCATTTCAATAGAAAATTTTGTCAAAATTTTATTTGCATAGAATTTTTTTTTTTATTTTCTCAAAATTTATATTATATTTATATATTTTTTATTTATGTTACATTTATATATTTATTTAAATAAATATCCTTTGGGTTGTAAATGTGTTGAATTTTAAGAAAATGTATAGAAAATTTTTGGATTGTCAATTTTATTTCTATAGAAAATTTTCTCAAAATTTTATTTCTATATAAAATTTTCTGAAAATTTTATTTCTACAGAAAATTTACTCAAAATTTTATTTATTTATAAAAAATTTCTCAAAATTTTATTCCTATAGACAATTTTTTTCAAAATATTATTCCTGTAGAAAAATTTCTCAAAATTTTATTCCTGTAGAAATTTTTGTCAAAATTTTATTTCTATAGAAAATTTTGTCATAATTTTAATTCTATAGACAATTTTGTTAAAATTTAATTTCTATAGAAAATTTTGTCAAAATTTTATTTCTATAGAAAATGTTGTCAAAATTTTATTTCTATAGAAAATTTTATCAAAATTATTTCTCTCAGAAAATGTTGTCAAAATTTTATTTCTATAGAAAATTTTGTCAAAATTTTATTTCTATAGAAAATTTTGTCATAATTTTAATTCTATAGAACATTTTGTTAAAATTTAATTTCTATAGAAAATTTTGCCAAAATTTTAGTTTTATAGAAAATTTTGTTAAAATTTTATTTCTATAAAAAATTTTTTTCAAAGTTTTATTTTTATAGAAAATTTTGTCAAAATATTATATTTCTATAGAAAATTGTCTCAAAATTGTATTCCAAATTTGGTCAAAATTGTAGTCCTATAGAAGATTTGGTCAAAATGTTATTTCAATAGAAATTTTTGTCAAAATTTTATTTCTATAGAAAATTTTATGTCAAAATTTTATTTCTATAGAAAAATTTTTCAAAGTTTTATTTCTATAGAAAATTTTGTTAAAATTTTATGTCTATAGAAAATGTCTTCAATCTTTATTTCTATAGAAAATTGTCTCAAAATTGAATTCCTTTAGAAAATTTTTTTTCAAGATTGTAGTCCTATAGAAAATTTGGGCAAAATGTTATTTCCATAGAAAATGTTGTCAAAATTTTATTTCCATAGAAAATTTTGCAAAATTTTAGTTTTATAGAAAATTTTGTCAAAATTTTAGTTTTATTGAAAATTTTGTTAAAATTTTATTTCTATAGAATTTTTTTCCAAAGTTTTATTTTTAGAGAATTTTTTTCAAAGGTTTATATCTATAGAAAATTTTGTCAAAATATTTTTCTATAGAAAATTTTGTTAAAATTTTATGTCTATAGAAAATGTTTTCAATCTTTATTTCTATAGAAAATTGTCTTAAAATTGAATTCCTATAGAAATTTTTTCAAGATTGTAGTCCTATAGAAAATTTGGGCAAAATCTTATTTCAATAGAAAATTTTGTCAAAATTTTATTTCTATAGAAAAATTTGTATTTAAATAAATATCCCTTGGATTGTAAATGTGTTGAATTTTAAGAAAATGTATAGGAAATTTTTGTTTTGTCAATTTTATTTCTATAGAAAATTTGGTCAAAATTTTATTTCTATAGAAAATTTCCCAAAATTTTATTTCTATAGAAAATTTTCTGAAAATTGTATTTCTACAGAAAGATTACTCAAATCTTTATTTATTTACAAAAAAATCCCAAAATTTTCTTTCTATAGCAAAAATTTTATTTCTATAGAAAACTTCTCAAAATTTTATTCCTTTGGAAAATTTTCTCAAAATTTTATTCCTATAGAAAAATTTCTCAAAATTTTATTTAAATTAAAAATTTTGTCAAAATCTTATTTCAATAGAAATAACCATTGGGGCATGCTAACCACTGCAAACCGTTGTGCAATGGTTAGCATGCACGCCTTGCATACACAAGGTCGTGGGTTCGATTCCTGCTTCGACCGAACACCAAAAAGTTTTTCAGCGGTGGATTATCCCACCTCAGTAATGCTGGTGACATTTCTGAGGGTTTCAAATCTTCTCTAAGTGGTTTCACTGCAATGTGGAACGCCGTTCGGACTCGGCTATAAAAAGGAGGTCCCTTGTCATTGAGCTTAACATGGAATCGGGCAGCATTCAGAGATAAGAGAGAAGTTCACCAATGTGGTATCACAATGGACTGAATAGTCTAAGTGAACCTGATACATCGGGCTGCCACCTAACCTAACTTAACTTAACCTATTTCAATAGAAAATGATCTCAAAATTTTTTTTGTATAGAAAGTTTTGTCAAAATTTTATTTCTATAGAAAATTTTCTCAAAATTTTATTTCTATAGAAAATTTTCTCAAAATTTTATTTCTATAGAAAATTTTCTCACAATTTTATTTCTATAGAAAATTTTTTGAAAATTTTCTTTTTTTATTTTCTCAAAATTTTAGTTTTTTACTTAAATAAATATCCCTTGAATTGAAAATGTGTTGAATTTTAAGACAATTTTTCTCAAAATTTTATTTATGTAGAAAAATTTGCTCAAAATTTAATTTCTATAGAAAATTTTGTCAAAATGTTATTTCAATAGAAAATTTTGTCCCAGTGTTATTTCAATAGAAAATTTTGTCCAAATTATTTGTTAAAATTTAGTTTTATAGAAGAATTTGTTAAAATTTAGTTTTATAGAAAATTTTCTCAAAATTTTATTTCTATAGAAAATTTTGTCAAAATATTTTTCTATAAAAAATTTTGTTAAAAATGTATTTCTATAGAAAATTTTCTCAGTCTTTATTTCTATAAAGAATTTTTTAAAAACTTTCCGCCTGTAAAAAAATTTCTCAAAATTTTATTTCAGTAGAAAATTTTTTTCCAAAAATTTTATTTCAATAGAAAATTTTGTTGAAATTTTATTTCTATAGAAAAATTTTCTCAAAATTTTATTTCTATAGAGAATTTTGTCAACATTGTTTCTATAGAAAATTTTGTTAACATTTTTTTCTATAGAAAATTCCTCAAAATTTTATTTCTATAGAAAAATTTTCCCAAATTTTTTTCTATAGAAAATTTGTTCAAAATTTTATTTCTATATAAAATTTTCTCAAAATTTAATTCTAATAAAAAATGTTCTCAAAATTAATTCGGACGAACCTCCGAAGCCGAAATGATTAAAATGATCGGATTAAATTGGGATCAACTTAGATACATAGATCCAAACCGAGTGTGATGGGGAGACGGCTATTGTTAGTGCCCTATACTCAGCTGGAGTTAAAGCAATAAAATAAATAATAAATTTTTCATGTTAGCCTGATGCCGAAACAGGCGATTAACGTCCAAATGCATGATATTTTAATTTTACAATTAATTATTTTTCGAGCTTTATGGACAAATTATATCAAGGAATTTGATCTATAGAACCATTGAAAAGAAAACGCCAGATACAAATCTACACACGCCTAGACTGTACATGTTTCAGTTCGGGCGAATGAACTTTTCCACAGCCTTTAGTATTTAGATTTCAGCCAAAACTTATATTTTGTGAGATTTGTTTTATTTCGTTTTTTTCAATTCCTTTTACTGAATCCATTCGAATGTTATATATCTTCAGTCTTATCCAGACATTATGTTAAGAAATATGTATATTATATAACTATATAGATTTTATTGTACAATAAATGTGTGTACGAGTAGTCATTATAAGTGCAAAATATTAACATGCATAAGCATTCCCATTAAAAGCTTGCCATTAAATGGAATTAATAGAATGGTTGTATACCCAAAATTGCAAGCGCCTTGAATCACCGCTGCTGCTCCCTGTCACGAGCATCCTCTACCGCGCGCAGGTACGAGCGAGTTAGAGCGGCAGCACGCGTGAACAAACTTCTCCTCACTTGGCGGGCTGGTGGGGCACTCAATCACCACTGGTGGATCCAGCATACAGGTCGTCGGCGGCGTATCATTGGCTTGCTCGATTTACACAAAAACTTAAAGAAAAAATCGGGAGCAATTGCCTGCAGGTTGTGGTTGGTATACCGCCGAACCAGGGGCTGTAGTGGTGGCATATATTTGGTGACGTGCCGCCAGCAACACCCACCAGCAATCAGCTGCTTTTGGTGGTTTTGTTGGCTGTTCCTGATGGGCCGGGCTGCCGTGGCAATGTATTGGGGATCTTACATGCATCACGCTCGGAAGACTCAAAGCTCTCCGAACTGAATCTTTAGTTTTTTAAATTTAAGATTTTTATTGAACAAAAAAACACCCAAATAAAGAAAGGGGAATTTGATGATGTGATGGAAAGGTGGGGGTAGGTTTATGAAAAAAAGAGTTTAGGATAATGTTTAATGGATAAATATTTTTTTATTAGAGCCATTTTAAAAATAATAATTATGGTGTATAAGTTTTTTTTTGTTTTAATTAAAATTTTGAATATATAAGAAAAACATTTGAAATAGAGGAAAAAAGAAATAAACGAAAAAAAAGCTAAGCAAACCATATGAATTTTCCAAATAGTACGACTTTTTAAATTCGCCTTGCTGTAGCTGTTTTAAAACGTTTTTACCGTCTCGTTCAGGAAATTAACATTGGGAGTAAAACTATGCTCTTGAACGATTGAGATAATTCAAGGTGCCGGTTTTAGTTTCTTCCTACCACGAGTCATTGACTTACCATCGATAAATGAACATTTCACTTAAGTAACATTGTGTTTTGTTTTATTTTAAGAGACAAGATCTAAGATAAATTAGAGAGATAAGACATAAGATGAGTGAGAAGTCAGAAGAGAGATTTTGTTTTATCATGGAGAAGTCATAGATACATTGTCAATCTACTCATAACATACGAGTAGGACAATAAACTTTTGTTTTCTGCTCAATAATACACAACAAAAAATAACAGAAAATACAAGAGAATAAAGCCAAATTAGGAGTTTAAAGAGACAACTCAAACTTAAATAACAGAAAAATAAGACTAGATATTTGATTTGATTTGAAATTACGAAACAATAGGATATAAATGATTTTGAATGCTGCAATTATCGATCGAATCAACGGGACAAGATCAATCTCCAACGGACGTTAAGAATCTCACCAGCAAAGATGCACTCAAATGAAAATTCAACAGGAGAGGAAATTTTTTTTTTAATTTCATTCCGTTAGCAATAAAGTGTGTACCTACAGGCAGCCTAATTGACCATGTTTCATATAAAAAACCGGAGAAGATTATTAAAATTTCAATATGCTTAGGTTCTTACATGGTTTATTAGTCGTTTTGATAGAAGTTGGCTATATAGGTAAATAAAAAGTCATAGGTGCTGGCTACCATAATTACAAAGTAAATACCAACAGTTAGAATGGGTGTGTACAACAACCTTTTTATATGTCTATAATATTATCTTATTTTTATTATTAACTAGCATCAACCGCAACAACAACATCATAAATAAATTAAGATAAACACAAAATTAATTCATATACACATAGACAGGATAGAACGTAATTATTATGTTTGTTTTCCATCACACGGTTGAATAGAAGAGAGTGAGTAAGATGAAATTATAGATGAATGGATAGATGCTATGTACTGCCTAAATTGATGCTGCTATTAATGTTTTATATATTGTTGTTGCTTTGTTGCAATTAGTGCCCCGTAATTATTAAATACATTGTTGGCAAGCTTACTTGTGGATAGTAATTTGTGTGTAAGTACTTCTCCCCCCAACACCACCATGGATAAATTTGACATACTATTATTTTAATTTTGATAAAAATATAAGAACCAAGGATAAGGGAAAATTTATTGTATAGGAATGAAAGATACCCATCAAACAAAACAAGCCAACAGGGACTTTTGACAATAGAGTACTCAAATATTAGAATCCTTAAAATCGCAAAAACAAGGTCTGAAGCATATCAGTGAGTAAGTTGGAGAGAGATGAAATGTATGAACAAAACAAATAGTGGTTTGTTTTGTTCAATACATTCGATTTCTTGAAAGCGTTTGTGGCATGTGCTTCTTCATCACCCACACGCAGAAACGATTATTTTGTAATGGTGACCTGTACATGTTTTGTCAAGCTAATGTTATTTACGTCAAAATATAACCTACTTGAGAAATGCGAGATAATGATTTCCGAGAAATAACATACGAACATGTTTAAATGGTACACCACCCAATATGATCATAATTCCTTCTCGTCGGGTGCGTAATCGTTGGTTGAGTGATTAAAATTTATAGATGCAGCAGAATAAGTTTACTGTACTGGGAAATTTGGTGAGCATCACAGGCATGGTACCGGTTATACGTTTGTCGTATTTAAATGAATTTAATTTATAGTGAAGTAGAATTACAGTTAAACACGATATTTTACATATTGAAAAGTTTTTCATTTCTGCCCGGATAGCCAGAAAATGAAGATTCCTAAGAGTTTGTCCGAGGCCTGTCTGATTTCATAGACCTGTCGTTAAGTGCTACTACGTAAAATGTGCCACGACGTGCCCTTAGGACGAGCAGTTCAGTGTCACTAAAAATGTAAATTTAGCTCCGTCATCATTCAATTAAGATCGGTGGATCCTAAATAATCACGAAACCGTTATGAACTGTTGGCGTGGTAAAGGTTGGCCTGATAAGTTACCACGGTTGAGAGATGGCTCGCTAGTATTAAATGCATATTTATATAGTACAGAACCTTCATGATTCGTGTCAAAATTTAGTCTGTAAGGTCAATTAAGTTTTAAGGACTTTTGTTAGTAGTGAAAAATGGAAAAGAAAGGAATTCGTGTTTTGTATTAAAATACTGTTTCTGATTATGGACTATATGAGATAAATAATTGATTGGTAAGAAAATTCAAGCGTGGTGATATATGAGCGGAGGACGGTGAACGCATAGTGGACGCCCGAAAGAGTGGCTACCGACGAAACCCCAAGAATTAAAAAAAATCCACAAAATGATTATTGAATGACCGTAAAATAAAGTTGATCTGAGTATAGCAGCAGGCCTTAAAAAGATATCAAAAGCGAAACGTTGTTGGTCATATTCATTCATCTATATTTGGATATGCGTCAAGCTTCTGTGCAAAAAGGTGGCCCGCGCGAGCTCACATTTGACCAAAACAACAAAGTGTTGAATGATTGCCTGAGCGAGGTGTTTGCAGCTGTTAACTCGTAATACACCCGAGTTTTTCCGTTCGTAATGTGAACACAATGAACACCGCCCTCATTTTGAAGTGTGTGCTGTGTAGTATATTGTTGCTCGCTATTTTGATTTTGGAATTCACGTCTTCAGTTCGGTCAAAATGCGACTCCAAGCAAGAAAGAGCAGCGTATGAAAATTTTGCCTTCGCAAAGCTGGCAAGATCCGCTAAAGTTGACAAAGTCAAACCGTTACAAATGTAATTAAAGTGTTGGGAACGTTTGTCGAACAGCCAGGAATGTCTGGATCGGGGGGAAATCGAATCCTGGAAGGCCGCTGAGACGACAAAGGAGAGTTGTCGCGGGTATTTTCAAAGCGAAAACAATAACCTCTCTCTCTCGAGATGCCCGCAACTTATGCTGGTGTGGTAATCGTTCTACAACGGCGCTGCATCGAAGCCAAAAAACGATGCCGACCTAATCGACTAAACAAAGAATGTAAGTGACTCCAAATCGCAGAAATGATAAAACAATAAATACGATCGGCCACAAAAGCGCGAATCGACGGAGGCTGTACAACGAACGATAATGATCGAAGTTTGAACTGCGTGGTAATCGGACGACGAAACCAAACGTCAAATTCCTGACAAACAAAGCAGCTTTCCCGCGGACAGGAAGTTTTATACATGCAAAAGAAAGGAGACGAAGGTAAGTAGAGAGCTAGATATTTTTCAAGCAGCATAAAACTGTCAAAAGTTTCGCCAAGAATATCTGGTTTGGCAAGCTCAATCTGTACCTGTGGCTGAAAGCGAGCATTTTCATAGCTTCCGGGACTGTCCAACGCCAAGAAATTACGTGGAAAAAAGTGTTTGAATAAACGTCTTCTTCTTTTCCTGAATGAAACACGGATTGTTCCCGATACTGTTTTTGTGCCGGATTTGCAATCTTTGCCAAATTACGTGTAAAAAGGCCATGGAGTGGTGACGCCGCCAAAACAAACGTGAGGTGGTTCCCAGTGGGAAAGAACCCTCCCCAACACGGCCATGAGCTCCGCCCAAATTTGAAAAAATATTGGCTAAGCTGTGTCAGAAGCGCATACTCTAAAGAAAGACAAAAAAAAAAACTGCTTAAGCGAACGAAGCAAGCAGTCAAGGCAAACTGATTTTCTGCGGCGAAGAAAGGTGACAAGGTGGCTTTAGAAAATCTGATGCAGGTGTCAACGAGAGACCCGGCAATTCGGATTTTGGAAAAGCGAAAAGCACTAACTGAATATTTTTCCTGAATTTATACTAATTGAACTTCGAAAAAAAATTTAATTTGATTTTTTTACCATAAACGATTTCCACTCGATTTACACGCGTTTTCCTATTAATATAACGCGAGTTCCAATCGCTGAAAATTTTTTTGGCTATTATCACCGAGAAATTGCATTAAAACACCTTTGTAAAGGGGTGATACGGTCAAAAATTTGTCAAGGATAAACGCGTGTAAATCGGTGAAATCGTTTATTAAAAAAAATCAAGATTAGAAATTTTTTTCAAGTTCAATTAGTATAAAATTCATCGAACAAATCATTCAGTTTAAGGCTTTCGCTTTTCCAAAATCCGAAAATGCCGGCCGCATCCACGCTTGACCCTGCCATCCAAGATTTCTAACAGCACCTTTTGTCGCACCTTCTTCGCCGGCAGAAAACTCAGTTTGCCTTGAACCTGCTGCTCACGTCCTTAAGCGAGTTTTTTTTTGTCCCTCTTTTAGGTGCGCTTGACAACAGGTAGCCCCAAATATTTTTCAATTGGGCGGAGTCCTCTGCGTGTTGGGGGTTCTTGTCCGCTGGAAGCCACCTGCACTGTTGGCGCGTACCAACTCCATGCCCTTTTTACCGAGTAATGGCAAGATAGCCAAATCCGGCCAAACAGTAACGGAACAACCGTGGGTTTCTCCCAGGAAAGAACAGCAGACGGTTTTATTCAAACACTCTTTCACGTAAAAATTTCTTGTTACAGTCCCGTGAAGCCAATGTGCTCCTTTTCAAGCCACAGTACAGAATGCTTTGCCAAAGTCCTAGATATTTCTTTGGGCGAACTTTGAACATTTTACTGATGCTTGAAAGACTATCTACTACACCTTTCTCCTTTCTGTTTGCCAGAATAAAACTCATGTCCGCGGACAAGCTCTAATGTGGTCCGGCTTGACGTTGGTTCGTCGTCATTACCACGCAGTCAAAACTTCGTCAGCATCGTCGTGTACAGCCCTCGGATCGCGCTTTTGGCCGTCGTAATTTTGTTTATCATCGCGATTGGAAGTCACTACATTCTTTTATCGATAGTCCGGCTCGCTTTTTTGGCTCGAATCAACGGTTGTAGAACGATACACCCAGCTTAAGTTGCGGCATCTCGGAGAAGAGAGGTTATTGTTTCGCTGAAGATCTACCGCAACCTCTCTTTGTCGTCATCAGCGCTATTGCCGGTTTTTCGATTTGCCCCCGATCCAGACTTCCTGCTGTCGACGAAACGTTTTTCCCAAACACTTTAATTACATTTGTAATCGGCTTATTGCAACTTTTAGCGATTTTGCAGCTTTGGGCGAGCAAAAAATTTTCACCGCTGCTCTTCGTTGCTTGACCGCATTTTGACAACTGAAAGAGTGACATTCCAAAATCAAAATAGAGCCAACATTCTATCACACACATCACCTATCAAATGAGGGGTGTTTCATTGTCAACATAACAGACGAGAAAAACTCTGGGGTGTATTACGAAGTTAACACTGCAAACACCGGCTTTCAGAAATCATCAACACTTTTTTGTTTTTGGTCAAATGTGAGCATCGCGCGGCACCCATTTTGCACCAGATGCTTGCGCTAATATCCAAATATAAGATGAATGATATGACCAACACGTCCATTTGATATCTTTAAGGCCTCGCTATCTCGATCAACTTATTTTACGGTCATTCAAATCATTTTGTGGATTTTTTTTAAATGTTTTTTCGGTCGGTAGCCCAACTCTTTCGGTCGTCCCCACTGCGTTCACCGTCCTCCGTGGCTCATATCACCAACGGCTTGAATTTTTCTCAATACCAAATTCAAGTTATTGTTGATTCTCTGGCAGAAGTCCGTGAAACTCATTATCAAGCGCAAGTTTTTGCTTCCACCGTATTTTGCCGCTTGCCAGAAACAGTATTTTATCAAAAGACACGAAAATTTCTCCTTTTTTTCCATTTTTTTTTCACACTTAAATCAAAAAGTATGCTTCTACAAAAGACGCTTCTATCCTCACAAACTAATATGAACTTAGCCAGAACGTCAATATTTTGACACGGAATCGATTGTGAAGGTTGGTACTATATAAAATATATATGCATTTAATACTAGCGACGCCCATCTAGTGTGTCAGACTCGGGACTTAATCACGCCAACCTGTTTACCACGTCAACAGTTTATAACGTTCCGTAATTATTTATAGAGTCCGCCCTACATATATCCGATCATGAATTGAATTAATATACGTAATTGGAATTTGGTCATTGACGGCTAAAATTATCACTTTAGGAAACACGACATGGACTCGTTCCTAAGGGCACGTCGTGGGACTTTTAGTAGTATCACTCTATAGACTAGGTCGCTCAATGATCAGACAGGATCTCGGACAAAACTCTTAGGAATCTGTTTCATTTTTGCTATCCGAATCGCGCAGAAATGAAAAACCCTTTTAAATATGTTGAAACAAGTAGTTATTGCGTGTAATCTTACTTCATAAATGTGATATGCCAATAAGATTAATATCAAGCGTGTAATGGGAAATCATTAAATTAGACTATTAAAAACTAAGCGACAAACTGGATAAACCGGTACCGAGTCCTGTGATCAGTCCCATCAGTGCAATTTGCACCAAATTTCCTCATAGGGAAATATTTCGCTCGGAGTACAGTAACTTATCTCCCTGAGGCGCATCGCAAATGTTTAATTCACTCCAACCAAGGATGGGTGGGCAACAGCAACTACTGCACAAGAAGGAATATGATCACCGTCAAACATGTATTCATGAAGCAAAATGTTATTTTTGGGTGTGACCAAATAATAACATCGGTTTTCGAGACCTATGTTATTTTAATCTGAATCTGTATCTGATTTTCGCCAAGTAGGTTATATTTGACGAGAATAATACACAATTTTAGTGGACAAACGATCGTTAGCATGGCACCATACAAGAAATAACATTCTGTGCTGCCTTTGATAACATGTTTGAGTGATCATCATTCCTTCTCTGCGTGTGGGGATAGCAAGAAGCTACATCACAAACGCTCCAAGAAATCGAAATGAGTATGCAACATAAACAAACCACTTTGTTTTGTTCAGTACATTTCATCTCTCTCAAACTTACCTGAATAAATGCTTGAAAATAAACAGTACGTTCACGTTAGTACCTCCCGCTCTCGTTCCATCGTCTCTTGTTTGGCGATTTTAAGGATTCCTAATATTTACGTACTTCTACTGTATTCGCAAAAAGTCCCCTGTGGCGTTGTTTGTTGATGGGTTTATATTCTTTCACTTCTAAATACAATAAATTTCCCCTTATCCGTTGGTTTACATTATATTTCTGGCAATCTATCAGCGATACATATAAATCAACAAAAAAAGGATGTCAAAAATTTATCACAACGGGTGGTGTGCGGGGAAGCTTATGTATTGAAGTAGCTTACACAAAAATTACTACACAAGTGTAAAGCTTGCCAAAAAATGTATTGTAAAAAATTTACGGCACATTGCAGAAAAAGCAAACAAACAAAAATTAGACATACATAGCATCATACATTTAGGCGCAGTTACATTACATCCATCCATATCTCTATAAAATTCATTTCTCATCTTAACTCACTCTCTTCTATTCCAACCGGTTTTGTTTGAATGGATAAAAAATCCTCAAAAAAAGCTAAGCTAAGAATATAGTTCATACGTTTAATATCTTGTCTATGTGTATATGTATATAATTGAATTTTGTGTTTATCAAAAATTAGTTATGATAGTGTGTGCTGTGTGGTAGAATAATAAAAATAAAATAAGAAAATTATATAGACATATAAAAATCGTTGTTTTACACACCAAAATTTCTAAACTGTGGGTATTACTTGTAAATCGTCATGGTAGTCCAGCCCTAAATGATATTTTTTATTTCGCTATACTAGCCAACATCTTAAATCAATAGACGACTAATAAAGCCATGTAATGAAAATCCTAAGCATATGACAGTTTTTACATAACTCCTTCCGGTTTTTGTATAAACTGAGCAACTAGGCTTGCCTTAGGACACTTTATTGGCTACCCGGAGATGAAATTTTAAATAGTTTTTTACATCTTTGGCCTGGTTGTGAATTTTCATCTTGAAGTGATTTTGAATGATAATGGTGGAAGACTTAAGTCCACTTTCGATGTATCGATGTCGATCAATTGGCACCATTTAAAAATATGTTATATCTAATTGATTTCGTTATATTTATTCAATAATCAAGAATATCTATCTTTTAATTTTCCCGTTATTTAATTTGAGTTTTGTTCTTATTAAACTCCTAATTGGCCTATTCTCCTGTGTCTATTTCAGTTATTATTTTTGTGTTAATTAGTGAGCATAACAAAAGCTTTAGATGTGTTCTCTTATCTACTATTTGATGATAAGATGATGACAATTTGATCTAATGGACTTCTCCAATGATAAAACAAAAATCTCTTCTCCGACTTCCGCATCAACCTATATGATCTTATTTCTCTTTTTATTTGACGTTGTCTCTTAAAATAAAAACAAAAACCGACAAAATTTGGCCTTTATTTTTAATGAAATGTTTCATTAATATCGGATCGTAATGTCATTATGACCTCGGTAGAGAGAAACTAAAGACCCGGCACCCTGAAGTTTCTCACATCGTTCAAGAGCCAGTTTTACTTCCAATGTTAATTTCCTGAAGAGAAAGGTAAAAAACTTTAAAACACTAAACAGCAAGACAATTTAAAAAGTCGCTACTAATTGAAAATTTCATAGGTTTGGCTTTGTTTTTTTCTTTATATTCTCTTTTTTTCTCTCTATTCAAATTGTTTTCTTATATATTAAAATTTTTTGAATTAAAACAAAAAACAAACTTAATCACCATAACTATTCATTTTTAAAATGGGCATCCATTAATATAAACAATATTTACCATTAACTTATCCTAAACTTTTTTTTTTCAGTAACCTACGCCCCAACTTTCCCATCAATCATCAAATTCCGCCCTTTTCTTATTTGTGTTTTTGTGTCAATAAAAATCTAGAAGTTTAAAAAAACTAAAAGATTCCAGCTCGGGAAGACGTTTGGTTTCCTTCGCCGAGGACTGCGAATATGTAGATACCCAGATACATTGCAGGGAGCCCGCCAGTTCAGGAACAGCCAACAAAAAACAAACCAAACAGCGTGCTTGCCTGGTGGTGGGTTGGCTGGCGGCACCAATATGCCACCCCAAACCCACCAGCCCTGGTTCGGCCCCCCGGTATACCACCACAAACCTGCAGGCAATGCTCCCCGTTTTTCTTAAAGTTTTGGGTAAAGTCGACAGCCCAATAATACAGCAGCGGGGCACCTTTGTACTGGTCCACCATCGTGGTTAGTGCCCCTCACCAGCCCGGCCAAAAAAAAGTTCGAGAAAAAAAAAAAAAAAAAAAAAAGTTCTGTTGCAACGGCCGTACAAAAGCCTGACGGGGAGCCAAGCACGTTGATAGGGCCCCCCCTTCAATTTTGGGTATACGAAAATTCTTATTATTAGCCCATTTAATTGGCAGAGCTTTTAATGGGAAATTGCTTATGCATGATTAATATTTTGCAATTAATTAATGAACTACTCGTACACCCACATTTATTGTACCAAAAAATCTATATGTATATAAATATACGATATTCTTCTTAACCCATAATGTCTGAATAAGACATGTAAGAATATAACATTCGAATGGATTCAAGTAAAAGGAATTGAATAAAAGAACGGAAAATAAAACCCAAATCTTCACAAAATATAAGTTTTGCTGAAAAATCTAAAAATTACTAAAAAGGCTGTGGGAAGTTTCCATTCGCCCGAACTGAAAAACATGTAACAGTCCTAAGGCCGATGTGTAAGAATTTTGTATCTTTGCGTTTTTCTTTTCAAAAATGGGCGTTCTAATAATGATTTCAAAATTTCCTTATATAAATTTGGTCCCAAAACTTCCGAAAAAAATAATAATTGTAAAATTTAAAAATATCATTGCATTTGGCGTTAATTCGGCTTTTGTTTTCCGGCCATCAAGCCTACAAAAAATTATTTATTTTATTTTATTTGCCTTACAATCTCCAGCGGAGTATATGGGCACCTACAATATGGCCGCACCCTTATCACAACCCCCCCGGTTTGGATTTCAATGGTATCTTAAAGTGAATCCAATTTAATCGCGGATCAATTTAATCATTCTGGCTTCCGGAGGTTCGTCCGAAATTAAAATTTTTTTTTTTTTTTTTTTTTTTTTTTTTTTTTTTTTTTTTTTTTTTTTTTTTGGGGAGGAAAAACATTTTTTTAATTAGGAATTAAAAATTATTTTGAGAAATTTGTTTAAGTTTATATAAATAAAATTTGGGGAAACAATTTTTTCTATAAAGAAAAAATTTTTTGGGGAAAATTTTTTTCCTTATTAGAAAAATTTTTGAAGAAAGTTTTTCTAATTAGAAAGAAAAATGTTTTAACAAAATTTTCTATAATAGAACACAATGGGGTGACAAAATTCTCTATAAGAAAATAATTTTGAGAAAAATTTTTTCTATTCAGAAATATAAAATTTCAACAAAATTTTCTATTGAACATAAAATTTTGAAAAAAATTTCTACTGAAATAAAATTTTGAGAAATTTTTTTACAGGCGGCGAAAGTTTTTTAAAAAAAAAAAATTCTTTTTAATAGAAATAAAGACTGAGACAAATTTTTAATGAAGAAATACATTTTTTTAACGAAGTTTTATATAGAAATAACATTTTGACAAAATTTTGAAAAAAATATAGAAATAAAATTGACAAAACAAGAATTTTCTAAAAAAAATTTACATATTCAAGGTATATTTATTTACCCAAAAACTTGTCGGTAAATGAGACAGTATACGTTCAATCGATGAAAAAACATTTTTTCATGGTAACCACAAAATGTTATTAAAAACTTTAAAATAAGATTTTTAAATTTGGTAGATTTTTTAGAAAATATTTTTAGATTCTTTTTGGTACGAGTGGCAAATTGCTACTGGCAATTCGCATTGAACTCGAATATTGTGAACGTTGTTCGAATGCGTAGTTTATTGGTTTGTCATTGGCGCAAGTATTCCAAATATTGCCTGTCATTTTATTAAATTTAGCTTCTACATCCACTTCTGTATCCACTATGCTTCCCAGATAGCAGAATTTGTCTACTGAGATATAATTTTGGAATCCCTCCTGTGTTGGTATTAATCTTCATGTATTTAATTTTTGCAGAATTTATTTGCAACGCTGGTTATCTTAAAGATTTGTGATGTATTGTATTAGGTTACTGGTGGCTGTTTGACAATGGGCAAATGTCATCTGCATAGGCCAAGAGTTAGAATAAGAAGGACGAGAATATATATTTCACTCACAACCTTCAAAGGTTGGGAGAATTTTTCTTTATGCAGCACATAGCATTTTGAACCATTGCAACTTGCTTTCATAAGGCTTATAAGCTCGGCGGAATGCCTCTTTTGTGCGATGAATTCCAAATGCAGTCACGTTTAATACTATCGAAGGCCTTTTCAAAATCTATGGAAAGTATATGTAGTTTAGATTTAAATGCGACACTTTGCTCAATAACTAAACGGATGGTATTTATATGATATGCCTATCAGCGTTGTATTATTCTCAACCAATTACAAATACATACATGTGTGTGTGTGTGTAAGAATGCGGAAACTCGCACATTTCGCATCATCTCTGGTCGTGGTGGAATTTTCCATTTATTAACCTAATTGTAGTGAAAATTTCGTTTGGCTATCTCCATTTCTTATGAACAGCATTATCAACTAGGAGAAATTCAATTATCTCAGAGGTAATCAAAAGATAAAACGATGCATTAAAACCATTCAAACTCAAGAGACTACAACAATTAGTCTCTTCGACATCACCTTCAATGAGCTAAGGCGGGAGACAACCGGGTACATAATGACGAGCATTGAATTTCATTCCGGGTTGAGGTAGTTATGTTATGGTGAAATGTTGACAATTTGATACCTGTTAGTTGGGTGAGATAATTTTAAGTATAGAACTCTCAGAGTATAGTACTCTCGAATAAAGTATAGTACTCTCAGGGCCTGTATAAATAAATTCATATCTTGATAACATTTAATAGACGCTTTTTGGTTTTTTTTGTCGATTTTCAAAAATTCAAAACATGATTAAATTTTGCGTTAAAGATTCATTAAAACAAAGAAAAGATCTGTTAACCTGTATTGAACTGTTATTTTTTATAAGACGTATATTTATGTGATGAATATGAATATGGAGTATGGTTTAAATTGACAAATTTTAAAGGAGAAGCCTTTGGTTGAATGAGAGAAATTTTGGAATAAAGTATAGTGCTCTGAGTGCCAGTATAAAGAGATTTATATTTTCACTGAAAGAATGCCCAGTTCCAAAGATTTTGTCTTTACTCTAAAATATTTTGGTATTGAATTCAAGAAAGAGCGGATGAATACAAGTAAGGACACACTTTTAAGACACACATTTTCTTAAATTTGGTTTGTGCTACTTGTTCTGGGAAAGAAAATTAATTTTTTCGTTTTTTCAGCTTTTTTCATCATATGCTATCAAAGTTTACGAGTTTTCGACAACTTTATTTTTTACATTCAGACTCGATTCCAGTAGAAATTATGCTTATGTTTCAAGTAAAAAAGCGTCTTTAAATAAAGTGTTAAAACAATGTCTCTATACTTGAACATTTTTGTCTTGTGAGTAAAGAGCAAAAAGACAACAAATTAAAGACAATTTCATTAATTTTAAATAATTTTTCTGATTATTAAAGTAAACTTGACCTTAGTAAAAAATTTTTTCTTTCATGTTATGATACCTATTTTTAAGTAAAGAATAGGTATCATAATAAAAGGAGCAATACGACTTCATTGAAAGTTTTATTACTTGGGACAAGGAAAAAAAATATTATAATGATGTCTTCTATGCTAAGCAAAATTTGCATTTGTGTTTTAAAGACACGAAATCTTTGACCTCACGACAATATTTTCTTCAGTTTTATTATCCTCTCATTTAAATGCCGGCTTTTTGGTTTTTTGTCGAATTCCATGACATATATTTTGTATCAGATATATTTCCATATTGGATGACCGGGACTTCTCTCAGCCTGATAAGTCCCCGGTTCCTAACAAAGAAAAACACATTATTTTTTGTCAAATCTCGTTTTATTATTCAGCCTGAAAAGTCCCGGGTCTAACAAAGATAAACACATTTTTTTGTCAAAATTCGTTTTTAATATTATTGCATACATAGTTGTCCTTCAAGAGCGATATCATAATGAATATAATGACCTCCCAATTTGTTGAAACATTTTGGTAGACTCCTTCGGTTTTGCCTCAAAATAGGGCCCTCAGTTTCGGGCGATCACCCTATTACATTGGCAGCACAAATTTTTTCACTGCGAGCATCCTTTTTGAGGTCTGAGAACAAGAAGTCGCAGGGGGCCCGTCTGGAGAATAAGGTTAGGTTAGGGTTATGTGGCAGCCCGATGTATCAGGCTCACGTAACTATTTTCAGCTCCATTGTGATACCACAGTGGTGAACTTCTCTCTTGATCACTGAGTGCTGCCGCCGATTCCCATGTTAAGCTCAATGACAAGGGAGACCTCCTTTTTTAATAGCCGAGTCCGAACGGCGTTCCACCAGTTGCTAGAGCGGGGGGGGGAAAACCCACTTAGAGAAGGCTTTGGAAACCCTCAGGAAATGTCACAGCCATTACTGAGGGTGGATAATCCACCGCTGGAAAATACTTTTGTGTGTTCGTCGTAGCAGGAATCGGAACGCCACACTTGTGTGGATCAAGGTCGGCATTGCTAAACAGTTGCACCACGGTGGTGAGAAAATTACGGTGGCGCGGGGAACATATTCGAAGCCCAATTTTATGAATTTTTGTCAATCGTTCTCAATGGACTTGTGGCACGGTGCGTTGTCTTAGTTGGAACAACACATTTTTCTTCTTCATATGGGGCCGTTTTTTCGCGATTTCGACCTTCAAACGCTCCAATAACGCCATATAATAGTCACTGTTGATGGTTTTTTCCCTTCTCTCATATAATCGATAAAAATTATTCCATGCGCATCCCAAAAAACAGAGGGCCGATTACTTTGCCAGCGGACTTGGAGTCTTTCCCACGCTTCGAAGACGGTTCACCGGTCGCTGTCCACTCAGCCGACTGTCGATTGACTCAGGAGTGTAGTGATGGAGCCATGTTTCATCCATTGTCACATATCGACGGAAAAAACTCGGGTGTATTACGAGTTAACAGCTGCAAACACCGCTCAGAATCATCAACACGTTGTTGTTTTTGGTCAAATGTGAGCTCGCGCGGCACCCATTTTGCACAGAGTTTCCGCATATCCAAATATTAATTTGATATGATATGGCCAACACGTTCCTTTGATATCTTTGAGGTCTCTGCTATCTCGATCAACTTCATTTTAGGGTCATTCAAAATCATTTTGTGGATTTTTTTGATGTTTTCGTCGGTAACCACCTCTTTCGGGCGTCCACTGCATTCACCGTCTTCCGTGCTCATTTCACCACGCTTGAATTTTGCACACCAATCAATTATTGTTGATTTCCCTGGGGCAGAGTCTGGAAACTCATTATCAAGCCAAGTTTTTGATTCCACCGTATTTTTTCCCTTCAGAAAACAGTATTTTATCAAAACACGAAATTCCTTTTTTTCCATTTTTTTTACAATAACAAAAGTTGCTTCACAAAAGACGCTCTATCTCACAAACTAATTGACTTACAGACGTCAAATTTTGACAAGAATCATTTGAAGGTTGGTACTATATAAAAATAATATGCATTTAATACTAGCGACGCCATCTATGTGTCAGACCGGGGACTTATCAGCCAACATGTTATATGTGGTGAATATGGCATAGTGTTTTTTATCGATACTTTCGACTTTCTAGACAAGAAATTAGGTATTTATTACCCCGCATTCCATTGCGATAGTTATATATATATTATATCTAAACACTTAAATTGTTTGCAAATAAAAAAAAACATATTACAAAAAAAAATGGCACTGCGAATGCTATAATCAAGCTTGGAATATAAAAAATACGCATATCTAAATGTCAACTATCATTTCGATATATGTATTCATTCATTGACTATTTTTCTACTTTCCCATCTCATCCGTAAAAACCCCAAATAAATTGTTTTTTGTGAAAAATAAAAGGCGCTGCTGTTCAAAGTGCTACTCGCGCTCCAGCTTTTAACAAAGACAAATATTTCACTTTACTGGTACTCGATGATCACAATACGGATTGGTCGAAATATTTCCGGGGCAAACGGTTACATGGTGATTATGATATACGAGTGGAACAGGCGGAATTTAAGGTAAGATTAAATGCCTCATATAATTTGTTTAACAAATATAATAAAATGCATAATTAAAAAAATCGTTAGGATATTACACTGCATGCCAGTGCTGAATCTGGGCCTGTGGTGACTATGGAAGTTTATCGGGGCGATTCCAGGGTAAGTTTTTATTATAGCCTATGTATACTCGTACTAATATCTGTAAATAAATTTTATTTTTATCTAATAGATACCATCGCATGTTGTCCGACCTGATTTTGTCCGTAATACGTCAACCACCCG
>PGFW01037944.1:11656-21690 GCA_003123925.1 Haematobia irritans | reverse complement strand
TAAGGTCAACATTGGTTAAAATTCTGAAAAAATCTTCCAAATTAATGAATCGTCTAAATAAAATAAATTCTCTAAAAAAAATTAAGATTTTCAATCACGCTATTATCGGTATACAAACATCTATGTTCTGTGTGACGTCTTTCAATTATCTATTTTGAAAAATATTAATGATGTTGATTTGGCGATTGATGGTGGTAGCTATGGTATTCATAACAAAACAATAACAATAATTAAATTTCTTAAATATATAATTTCATTAGAAATTAATTCAGCGTTATCGTCATCATTTCATTCAACTAACAAAATATATCCAAATCAAATGCTATCTACTGTTTTCTTCCATCGTTTTTCTAAGGTCTTTTGTTTGGTCTCAAAATCATCTTCACTCACCTGAGCTGTTATAAAGAAATTGCGATAAGATAGCAGTAGCGACAGCACAACTGTTGAGACAAACCAATTATGGTTCGACATTATGGCTGATGATAAACTGAAAAGAAATAAACAAATCAAAAATCTATTAAGAATATTGAATAATAACAAAGAATAAAATTAAAATAAAAAAAGTTGAATCGCCCGAGCAGGGACTTGAACCCTGGACCCTTGGATTAAAAGTCCAATGCTCTACCGACTGAGCTACCCGGGCACTTACGTATATTGTGGCAAATATTGTGTATCAACGCACACTCTTTGGTTTGCCCAAACTCACCACTAAGACACGAGAGTTCTCTCCTTAACAAACAAGCATGACACCAACATTGGTATTGAATTGACTTTGGCTATCTATTGACATACGGGTGGTGAGTAATGGATAGAGTTGCCAAGGTATAGAAATATTAAAACAAACGTTATAACTTAAAATGGGTATTTCACATGATGTTTCTTCGTCTCAGGGTTACTTCAAAAAATCTCTTTTAAGGCCGGTACAAGTGAAAATTAAAAGCTAAAAGTGCATAATGAAATCAAAACTAGGATGTTCGTTTTAGGACTCATCATAACATAACATAAAAAAATCGGTGGCATTGATTGCGTGTAATTTAATTTTTCTAAAAATATTTTTTTTTTGAAATTGATATAAGAAAGAGAGAAAACCACGATTTTTCTTTGTGCGTTTTTTTTTCCTTATAGGGAATTATTGTTATAGTAGGATTTTCAACATCCATGATGAATTAAAATCTTTTAGAGAATATATTTAAAAATAGTTAGAATATTTTTACTAAATAAGAAAGTATTAAAACAATAAAAAAATTCTTTTATTAAATAATCAATAACTTTTATTTGATGTTAAATATTAAAAATAATAATAGTTTCTAATGATAGAAACAACGAAATAAATATATAATAAAACAATAAAAAAACAAAAAGAATCACATTTTCTTAAAAAATAAACAAACATAAATTGACGGCCGACAACGTAATTGGTCGTATTTACGTCGTAAACGTTTCAATTACATCTATTTCTAATTTTTACGAACCGTACGGTCGAAACGTCGCAATTGCTGTTCCGCCTTTAATTTGTCAACAGTATTTATACCCATAAACAATTAGTGCCGAACAATTGTGGCGAATTCCTAATAAATAAATAAAATCCCATCAATCTAGGATTTTTTTTTTGAAATAGAGTACCATTAAAAGAGCACTGTTGGGACATAAAAATACGGCACCAAACAAAAGAGACGTGAACAAAAAGTACGAACATCAAAAAGAGAACATGTTCTCTTTAAAAGAGATGCTAATGGACAGCCTATTTATTATGGCAAATTTTTCTTTTTTAACATACATATGGAATTAACGAAAAATTCTTTCTTACACCACACGAGAAGAGAATATGATCACCTCAAACATGTTTAAGAGCAAAATGTTATTTTTGGGTGGTGACCATGTAACATGGTTTCGCAAACCATGTTATCTTATCTCGGAAATCATGCTATCTCATTTCGGACAAGCAGCGTATATTTGACGAGAAAATAACATTTTAGTGACAACATGTTACATGGTCACCATACAAAAAAATAACGTTTTGCTCTATGAAAACATGTTTGAGGTGACATATTCCTTCCTCTGCTTGTAGCGAATATTGAATTTAAAAATTCCGATGTTTTAAAATATTTTTATTTAAAAAGAGAAATAATGAAAATTCAATACATTCACTAAATCAGATGTACCTTTTCAAAAGCGCGTATAGTTAAGTTTCGTTATGTTATTCTTATTGTTTCATGCTATTAGACATTAGCGCATAGCTAGATCAATTTTCCTAGGGTGCGGCTATAGCCCCCCTATCTAAAACTTATAGACTGAACTTATAGGTTCAACTAAGTGTTTATTTCATAAAATGAACTAAAGAAATGAGACATCAAAATAAACTCAACAATTCAAATTATAATTAAAGCAACTAAAAGTACCCTACGCCGGAAATGGTGCAAATTGCCACTGACGGACCTATCACAGAACTCGGCTACCTGCTCTCCAGTTAGTTTCAATTTGCACATTTAGTGAAATATAAATTATTCAAAATATGTCCTCACAAAGAAGTTTAACTATTTTAACTACACAGGAAGCGTTTTTTACTTCATTTTTTAATATTTTAATGCACGTAATTTTTTGCTTTTCTTTATTTCAAATAGTTTAAAAAAAGCAGTAAAGAATAGAATAAAATGTAACCAAATTATTCAAAATTTGCCCACAAAAAATGGTTAAATTCCATTTAATAGAAAAATCGTAAATATGAAAAAAACGTTTCAAAACAAGCGTTAGAATGGCCCATTTAAAAATAATAAAAAAGTATAAAAAAATTATTTATTGGTGAAAATATCACAAAATTTTTAATTACATTTCAAAAACACTAGAAGTTCGGATCACACCTTAAGAAGTGATTTGCAAATTCATTGCAACGCGTTATGTTGAAACGCGTGGGACATTCGCTCTATTACAAGTTCATATTACATTCATCGCTTTCCGCCGATTTTGTACCACTTCCAGATCCCAAAAAGAACATTTCACTTTTTTGCGCCGACACTTTTTTGCAGGCCATTATTAAGCATATATAATTTATTGAAAGAATAGTTTTAATATCATTTACTATTTTATTCAACTAAATCATAAGTTCAACCACAGCTTTATTTCATAAATATCAGACTTCTACCACAACCCAAGTAATTCGATTGTGCATGAAAGTCTTTAGTGGAACTTTGTGCGTTGTACGAGTATATACTTGTTATAATTTTATAAAAAATGTTAAAAATCGAAATAGGTTTTCAAATTCTTGGGGGGGGGCTAAAATTTTTCTGGGGGGTCTACAAGCCCCCTCCCCAGAGCCTTCCCATACGCTGTATGGGCTATTAGGTTGGTTTAACAAACACTCAAAAAAAAAAAAAAGTTTAACTTTGCATCCAAAAGTATTTGACCATCCTTTAAGGTATTTCGGTATTTGATTCCGCAGCCAAAACGGGGAATGCGGCTCTTTTCTTATAATAAAATAAAAAGAATTTTGTTAGCGACCTATTTCTGGGGCTTTAAATCTAGGACCATTTTATAAAATTTAATTTATGGGTTTACAGAATTTTCATTTAATCAACAATTTTTATTCTCTTTTTCGAAGTTGTTTATTAATAAAGAAAGTTTAGTCACGTAACAAAATAAATGCCAGTTAAATTAAAAATCCAAATTATAACGGATACTTCAAAGTAAAAAAATGTTTTCTTAAATTCCAAAAAAACTTTAAACCAAAGACGCTAAAATCCTCAAAAATAAGAATCTTAGCGCTATATTTGAAGGCGTTTTTATCTTTAAATCTAAAGTTTTCAATATTTCAGTTAATTTAAGGACCAATTTCTTTAAATAAAAAATGTGTTTTCTTTACTTTAAGGAAAATTAGCCTTAGTTCAAGACATGCGACTGTAACGGGAGGACGGCAAATTTACAAAAAATTGTGTCCTAAATTTAATGGCCAAAAAAATTTTTGGAAGCAAAAGACAGAAAACTTTTATTTAATTGAAATTTCATTGTTTTGAAGAAATTGTTCCTAAATATTTTGTAAATTTCGCATCCTAAAATTTAGGTTGCGTAAATCCTTTAATATCACGGTAAATATTTTTTTTTTTCAGTGCAGGATTTTAAAAATATTCTTTTGATTTTCTTTGAAACGAATGATTTTAATATCTATGATAATGTCAAAAAGGTTTTAATGTTTCAGATTTTATCCTCATTAGACGGTTTACAGCTTGTTTTCGACTTCACTTATTTGTAGTTGATGAAAAAAAGAAATGAATACATAACATAATTGTCGTCTCAAACCCAAAATCGAAAATCTAGATATTTTTCGCGGTCATTTTTTAATTCAATTAATTACTAAAAAATACGAAATGTTTCGCCCATCCTTAATGTCTTGGATCTTTCCATTTTTTCTTTGAAAAATACACATCTCGCGGAATTTTTGTGAAAGAATTTGAGAAATAAAAAATATTTTTGTAAAAAAGTTTTTCAAAAAAAAATTCCACAAATTGGAAAAATAACACCAAAAAAGAAAAATCGCTGTTTGGGCTTACTTTCATTAATAAATTAGGGTGTTCATTAGTAATGAAATGATATTCTAAACTTTATTATGAAACAACACCCCAAAAATCGAAACATAAAAAGGTTCGGACCTTTATTTAATTTCCGTTTTTGGGATCTTATTTCCCGAAGCCGAAAATACATATTTCATCAAAATATAATGTCATTGTGTTTTAATTTAGAGTTTTGTTGGGAAAATAAATAAATGATTCTGTAACATAATTCCCATTGAATGTTATTTGCAGATATATATCTCGCTTTATTCAAAAGCACTCCCTAAGGTACTTAAAAGTGCGATTAATTAATAACAAATGGTACCATCATTAATTGGCTCTGATTGATTTGATATTGTCTCTGATTTTGCTAATTTATCGAATAAATTTATTTTAAAACGAATTATTAATTTTAAATATATTGAGGTTTAGTTAAAGCATACGTTAATGAGGTGGTATAACAGTTGTCTATAGCTGAAATGAATAATAGCCAATTATTAATTCATTTGAAATATTAAGTAATTACTCCAATCTATCATACTTCATTGGGGATTTGTTTAAAAAGCTTTACTTTACTATTTTATTCCAAACCAATGTTATAGTAAAGTTTTGAATTGAATTTGAAATGTATGTAGGCGTTTTGTATTTTCATTATTCAATGTTAAGGAAAGACACCACACCTTTTTTATGTGCGTTTGGCAACCAGTTACCTCCAGATAATTTTAAACATTACCCAGCTACTTCATACACGCTATAAATATTGTGTTACCATCTGTCGTCCACATATATCACTCACCAATCATCACCCATTTATTTTAACTACCTCACCTATCGTCATCTCAATTTTTATAATCATCTCCAGTTCAATGATCGCCTCTATGGAAGAACACAAGAGAGAGATATTTAGAACTCATTTGGCCCACAGAGGCCAAATTTTTTTGGCCTGCGATTTAAGTTTTGAAATTTTGCATAGGGAGTAGAAATTAGCAGCTGTAGAGGAATGCGTGCAAATTTGGTTTGAAATCGGTTCAGATTTGGACTATATCTCCGCATATATAGTGTTTTTTCTGAATTTCGACAAAAAATGGTCAAATACAACAATTTTTCCCTTGATTAAAATCGCCAGCTGCTTAGTCGAAAAAGTTGTAAAAATGACTCTAATTTTTTCCTAAACTTCTAATACATATATATCGAGGCGATAAATCAATAAATTAAAGCTTTTTCGAAGTTTCTTAAAATTGCTTCAGATGTTAAACGTTCCCCCCATATTTTTTACTAAAACATTGTGTTGCGCTACGCTTAAGTGCATTAGGCCGACTTAAATGTTTGAGTGCTATAGATTTTCGTTAGAAGTTCGGTTATAGTGAGTCAAGAATTCTTTCAGATCGATGTGATATTTAAATGTATGGTATTCTTGGGAGGAAGACTTTATATAGCCCCCAACACATTTGAGGATAGTGATATGGGTATCGAAAATTTATATCTAAAGAAGTGGTGCAGGGTATAATATAGTCGGTCGCTCAGACTTTAAGACTGTCTTACTGGTTTTTTACTAACAATTGGTGTTTCAATCCCAGGTGCATTAGCCGAATAGAATTTTGAGTCCTATGATTTCTGTAGAAGTCTATCAGAAGATTCTGTCGCAGATCGAGTTGATTTTTACAAATGTAGTGTATTTTGGACAAACCTTTATATATTAGCGCCCCACCAGTTGACGGATTGAAAGTGGTATCGAATGGACTTTTTTAGATCTACAAAGTGTGCAGGGTAATACAATATATGTGCGCCCGCACCGCGAACTTTAGGCTTCGGCTTTAACCTTCGTTAAATTGCCTCATACCGTTACGCTATACCAGGATAATTTGATCTCCACTAAACAGGAATAACATTTGTAATCATATATATGATCTCTTGATAAATGTATCTTCGTCATTAAGCGCCAATATCAGGAATGATACTTATTTTCAGATATATGAAGTATTTATACGCCGGAATTGATTCAAATCTTAAGCCACCGACCCTACGAATGCAATATTAAACAGGCGATCTTCAGGCATGTTCAATCGTTGTAAAGCAAAAATAGGATATTGTTTTTTATTATAACGACTAAAAACGCATCTGTCTAAAATCATACACAGATTTTCCCTCATCCTGAGAAAGATAGCAAGTGGCCGACAGACAGACAGGACAAACATGCCAACTTTCATTGTTGTTGTTGTTTTGGTTTATTTTTATGTTTCTTAGATTGTTATAGACGGTCTTCCAATTCCAATCGATGATGGATGTGAGAACCTCTTAACAAAGTAATACGATGCGATATCTTTGAGACAATCTAAACAAAACAATAACTGTTTGTTGCTTGTTGTCTGCGTGTATGTGAGTGTTGTTTTGTTTTTTCACATAATTTGAATTGTTTTCCCTCAAATACTCTATATAATGGCAAATAGGGCCCATAATGCCAAACCGAGCGAACAACAACCTCAAATAACAACCCACCACACCAAACACACACAACTTTTTCTAATCTGCTTTTTTGAATCAATCTATTACATTGACCTACCTGGGTAGCAGAAAATAATTTGAAAGATGCAAAGCCAATGCAAATTGCTCTTATATTGATGTCTCGTATCAACCAATTCCAACGCATTAAATGGCGAAATCTAAATGTAGAGGATTGTAAAGCGGATCTCCATTAGCTAAATAACATTCATACCTAACTAAAGATGTGGACTGATAAGATGTGAAATATTTGGAACATGTACACATGTAAAGCATGTAATGAAAATACAGCCGGTTATTCGTGGATGCTTCTTTAGAATAGGGGAAAAGATGTGTTTATTTAGGAATTAATTTTCATAATTTATGCGTCAAGCACAGTTCATAAGCTCCATTTGCTGCGTTATGCCACTCTTGCAGTAGTCATTACACTTTAACGCCCCATAAACTTGCCTATCAGGCGCAGCGTTTGGCATTTAGCTTTTTTCCGCTAGATCTTGGCTTCTTTTGAAGACGTTTAGCGGAAAAAATGGCATTTAGCTTTTAGGCTTTTTTCTGGCTTTTTTTCACCTCCTGAGCCTTTTAGCTATTTTTGGTTTATTTTATTTCGATAGTGTTCCTAAAATTGAATATGGATAAACTTCGTTTTTTATCTAATGCTTGACTGTCAGAATAAGTGTTTTGCCACATTTTCAATTCCTTATATAAACTGTCAGTAAATTATTAGATATTAGCATTTGGACTCGTTATCCTTTTGTTATGTTATTATAATATGTCTAAAAGTTATTATGATATTACTAAAGTTAAAATAGTTAGTATGTGAATTGCTTGTAAGCATTGAAAAATATTGATGGTGAGGCCCAAAGATTCCATTTCTTAAAAATACGAACGCGAATTTTTGGTTTATAATAGGCATTTTGAATTTATTTATATAAAACTGTTTTTCCTTGTCCAATAGCCGAATACATTCTTTTTTGTACCTATAGTTAAGTTGGAATTCAACTTAAAATGGTATATTTCATGAAAGAAGGCTAAAAATTCTAAAATTCTTAAATTAATGAAATAGTCATTTAAATTTGTTGGATTTTGTTATCTTGACACACAACAACCCAAAATAGCGTTCAAAAATAGAAGAGGTTTTTTCAAGCATTTATTTTTACAAAACGTAATACATAGAATAATTTCTAGGCTTAATAGTCGAGTCTGAATTTGGGAAATTTAAGTTGTAGTTAGCAGCGTTTTAAACAAGCACTGTGATAGCTCAATGAAGAAAAAGCTGAAAAAACGAATATTTAAAATTCAAATTGGACTCGGAATCAATAGCAAAATCACTTAGTGTACAATCTTTGAACCGAATAATGAACATTTAATTAAGGAAATAAAGTTTTGAATGTGTATTGATTTTTTTAACATCAAAAAATGGCAATGAAAAAATTCGTAGTGATAGGGATCAGAAACAAATCTGCTATATATTACATTGAATGGATTTATATTACGAAAATTGGACAACAATAGGTTTGATATGGGAAATTTTCGAATAAAAGTTTATTTAAATATATAACTTGCAAGACAGTTAGAATGGGCTTGATTCTCTTGTAAAATTAGGAGAAGTGTTCACCGTTCACGAAATTTATCATTAATTCAGTTAAAACCCGAAATATATTGATATTTTCGCTAATGCAGTTCTGATGTGACATTAATCAATGATATCGTCACATTGGACTTGTTTGATGATTAGCCAGCTGGCAATTGCAAGTTACTGGAAAAAATGTTTGTTACTAGGAAATATAAACGAAGGACTTCCAGTAAAATTTGTGATAAAGTAATCAAAAATGTAATTCGAGTACAAACAGAGTAATATGACTTAAATTTCTTACCAGTCTTCACAGAAATGAATTAAATGAATATAATTAAAAATAATATGCATTTTAAGTGAAAAAAGCCTTTAAGTTATGTTTAAATTTCAATCAAACCATGTGACTTTGAATACAAAATTTTAAGCTTTTTTCTAGCTATTTTTTTAAATTTTTTAGCTATTTTTTGGCCTGTGTTTGTTTGGCAATCTAGCGGTTTTTTGTGAAGAATTCTGCAAACGCTTGTCAGGCAGCGATATCAGGAGAGGAATTCTCTGACATCTACCTATGGCCAGGCATCCATATTAGGGATTTTATTGCTGGTTAGCATATTTATTTATGCCAACATTTTTTGAAGCATTACTTCTCAGCCAATTTGTCAATATTTCATTCTGACTACAGTGATTACATAGAAAAAATATCACCAAAAATATTCCCATTTAAAAATTTGATTGAAATTGAAATCTTTTCAATTAAAAAATTAATTGATACTATTAAACTTTTAATCAAACTACAAACATCAAGTCAATGATGGAAATTTTTTAAATTTTCAATTAAAAAATTAATTGATACAATTAACATTTTAATCAAACTCGGAAGAGTAAGACAGTTAAAAAATTATAAATATATATATTTTTAAATTTTTGGGAAACAATCGATTTTTGAATAAAAAAACAAGGTTTAAAAATACTTATAGAAAGTGATTGAAATATACACAGAAAAAATGTTCAAGAAAATTTTTCCAATTAAAATCTTAATTGAGTTTTTACAAATATTCAATTAAAATTTAATTGATTTAATTGAATTTTTTAATTGAAACAAAAATCAGCCACAAAAATGAATAGTATCAATTAATTTTTTAATTAACTTTCAATTAATTTTTTTATGGATACTATCATTTCATTGATTGAAGACATTTCAATTAAAAATTTAATTGGATCAATTAATAGCGTGATTAAATCTGAAAAAAAAATTGATGTGTGTAGTATAGTGGTTAAAAATTAATTGAATTTTGCAATCAACATAAATTAAAAATTTTGAATCAATTCAAAAATTAATTGAAATTTGCTAATGCAATCAATTAAATTTTTAATAAAGTATTTTTTTGATGCCCAATTTAAACTGTGATTAATAATCATTTTCG
>PGFW01037944.1:0-11631 GCA_003123925.1 Haematobia irritans | reverse complement strand
TCAGTGTTTGTAAGTTTGCGGCACCAAAGGTCTTTGAACTTTTTTACCTGTCCGGAGGATGGATAAGTAATTTGATAATTTTTAAATTAATATTGGTAAACAATTTATTGCTGAATTGTGCTGAATCGTAGGAAATAATTAAAAAGAGCATTTCCGATAAACTAATGGATTATTAAGTACGTTTGCATATCATCGTTATTGAAAAAGACTTTACTATGTATTAATAATATTCAAAAATAATACACACAAATATTTTTTTTATTATTTAATTTTAGATATTTAGGTCTAACTTAGTTTTGAAATAAAAATATTTTTTTTCATATTCTCTCGACGTTTCTCCATTATTTGGGGGCTTTTTCAAGAATTCGTCTATTTAAACAAAGATTTTTAAAACAATCTTTGCACAATACAAATATTAGCAACAACTTACAGAAATGCAACGTGTTTCTTATTTTCATTGATGTTGAGCACGGATAAAAAGACTGTTTTTCATATGTTTGGCTATAAAGCATTATATGTTTGGAACACAAATTTTTAAACACAATATTTTTGAGTGCAAGCATATAATGTTCATAAACTAGCATAACATTGTTTGGGACATATATGTTAATATGTTAGAACATATTATGTTTGAGACATAAAATGTTTGTAAATATAATATGCTTGGATGCAAACATATATTAATTTAGAAATAGCCTATAAACATATATGTGTTTAGTAGCTTGGAGCGCTATTTAACAGGGGCGATATTTGAATATAACGTTGGTGGTTGGTTGCTTGTTATTATACAAAGATCTAAACATTCTTTATTTTTCCTTGGGGCAATTGAATCAGCTACTTCTTTGAATCCGTTACAAACTGTTGTGGTCGCGTGTCGAATCCCGTCCGGCAAAAGGTAAAATGAAAATAAAAAAATGTCATGAAATTGAATATTTCTTCTACAATGTTTGTATTGACAGAAAAAGGAGCTAAGAACTAAAAAATTCGTGAAGTGAGAAAGATGTGGGGAGAATATACAATTAGGCAGATAACAAAAATTTTGAAGCATTCAGTCGAAAACCTATTTTGTTAGCACCTATAATTACCTGTTTATTTTCATCAATTCATTATGATTGTAAAATATATAAATAGAATAAATAAAAGTTTGAGCACAATAATTGTTTGCGAGAATTTTTTAAGCATAGTAAATATTTTTGGGTGCAAAATGGCTTCCAAAGCATATTATATGTTCACATAAATAACATATTTGTTTTTGGAAGACAACAATTATTGAATTTGGTGATGCAAAAATACAAAATGTTTCGAACTTAACCAATACGCCAAACATAATATTGTTTAAGACATATGATGCTTGATCAAACATTTATATATTGCGAAGAGATCAAAACATATAAATGTCTGGGCAATACCAAAAATGTATATGCTTGAAACAAATATGTCAATGTTTACAGAACATGCGATTTTTTTGATTGACATTTGTATAAACATTAAAACACGTAACATATTTTTTATTTTCATCGTATAGAATTTTTTGATAAAAAAAAATCTTTAAGAATGATTACAGTTTAACTTACGAGAAGCATGGCTTAGGCTTTTTTCAAATTTCGGATTTTTGGATTTTTGGACTTTTTCCAAAACTCCAGTTTTACAGCCGTATTCATAAAAAGTTAATTGACGTTTATAAACGATTGATAAACTATTTCGTGAAAAATAGCATTCATAAACGATTAATAGCTTACCAAACCCTTTAACAAGTCTTTGGTAAATTGTAAAAATTTATTGTAGGATGTACCCTTCTTTAACTCTTTGATAAAATTGCAAAATGCTTTTTTTGGGCAATACCTATTAATTTATCGCTGTTTTATGCTATTTTGTATATCATTATATGCCAATGCGTATAAAATGGGCGATCTTTTCTTATAAAAACCCTATTTTGATGTCATTTTTCAAAATACTAATCCAAATAAGAGAACTGCAGAATTAGACGTACAAAATTCATACCTACCAATATTATGTAAATTTAACGTCATCTTAAACTTCCTTTTGTTACTTTAATGAAAAATGCGTCGAAAATTAGCTCGAGAAATTAAATAGATGAATTCATTAGATTAGTTGGATGTGTTTTATAATAACAATAGGACTTTATATTCGAATACAATCCGGTCGATTAATACTAATGTTGATACTAACATATTGACTAATTTATAAAATGATTGTATTATATGGTGAGTAATGCATTCTGTATAAAATTAATTTAGCCTCGGAAAATTATGTTTCGCCACAAAATCATTAAAATGTTGAGACTTTATTTTTTATTAAGATCTACCGGTTATAATTGATCTTCATGCAACTACGGATGAAAATTGACCAAGATGTAACGACATGTGTTGCCAACCTGATCACTTAAAACGCCATGATAACTATAATAGTGTTATTAATGATTAATGAATACCTATTTTTATATAAGGCTTATAGAATAAAATAAAAAGAGCGTGATAGCTATCACTGGTTTAGAGTGCACGTTAATGATTTTTTATGAAATAAGGCCGGTAGAATTTTTAGTTTCAGACTTTTTGCGATTTTTGAAAAGTCCATCTTTTACTTAATTACTCCACATTAATACCTAAAGTAGACACCAACAATATAGTTTTAGTTATTATCACAATAATAGGTTTAGGTTATGAATATAGGATGAACACCCAAAATCCCTAGAAAGGAAAAATGGCGTCCACTTAGACCATGTTGGTCCCATTGTGATTTCACAATAGTTGTTTCCTCTTCGTCAATGTGTGCTATCTTCATCTGGCCAGGGTCTGGTCACATCTCACAATATATACTACAGTAGACAAAAATTTTCAGAAAATTTATCGAATTCCAAATTACAAGTTTAAATTGACGTTTAAAAAATATTCAAGTTGATAAACATATATTGTTACAATTTATATGAAAAACAAAATCAATCAAAAAATATAATAGTATCAAATTAATTTTTTAAATAGATTATTTAAGATTCAATTAATTTTTTTAATTGGCTTCATAAATTTTCTAATGCGATTGAAGAATTTCAATTAATAATTAAAGGCCGGTACTATGTTTTATTCCCCTTGCGAAAAAAGTTCTTATTGAGTTTTACAAAATATCAATTAAAATTTATTATTTAATTGCAAACATTTTTTGTAATTGAAGACAAAAATCAAGTCACAAAAATGAATAGTATCAATTAATTTTTAATGATATTTAATTTTAATACTTTCAATTAATTTTTTTAATTGATCATTTCTGGATGAAGAATATTAACAATTTAATCTGGATATTAAAGGCCGTACTTGTAGATTCTGCGAAAAAAAATTGTCTTTAATTGAGTTTTAAAAAAACTATTCAATTAAAATTTAATTGATTCAATCAACTTTTAATTGAAAATAATCAATTACAAAAATTATAGTAATCAATTAATTTTTAAAATGGATGATTTAATTTTTTAATTGACTTTCAATTAATTTTTTAATTGATCATTTCTGCGATTGAAGACATTTCAATTAATAATTAAAGGCCGGTACTATGTTTATTCTGAGAAAAAAATTCTTATAGAAACCATTATTTCGCGGTGTTTATTTAGGTAACAGAGAACGTTATTTAAGCAGGGAACGGATATTGGAATTGAGTTGGGTGTTGCAGCTTGGGCTATTACACAAATTACGATTTTATTTTCCTTTGGGCAATTTGATCTTCTACTACTTTGAATCCCTTTCGTATATCTTTCGGGAACTAAAAATATGATTCGATGTTTGCGTTATATAACCTCACACAAGATAGTTTTAAATATAATAGAATCTAAATAATAAATAAAAGTTATTTTCTAATTTAAAAATTGCAAATTGGCGCCATGCTATATAACCGTTCTGTTTTTCAAACAATCGAATAAAATCAAACAAAGTAACCTACAAAATGGTATAATTCGTTTCGAAGTATAAGTAAAGTGTTGTTGTATGTTGAAGATGTCAATCTGAATTGTGGAAACAGGGTAATTATATCAGTTAGTGCATATGTTTGCAACACCCAGAATGGATACGAGATAAGACACATGGGCTGTCTTTGGCAAAAATGTCAGGGTGGGCTCCTCAGTCGAATGTCCGTCCCGAACGCGTGAAAACATTTTTGTAATCCATGTTAGGTCGCAGTTTTTAGTCAATCGATCTTAAATATTTGGCAGGCCGGAGTGTGGTTGTTGCTCAAGACTAGATACCCTATTGATTTGTGAAGATCGGGTTCAGATATAATATACCGCCCTATATATTTCGCGCCGAATTATGGAACTTATTATGCCCCAGAATCCAAAGTTTTACGCTAATTTCTAAAAAATTTTTGCACAAAAGACATATTAGTACTAATAAGTCAAGTGTGCCAAATTTTATTGAAATCGTTCAAATTTAGATATAGCTCCATCTTAAATATATTTCGCATATGGACTAATACAGTCGCCAGCGAGCCTAGAGTTTTTAACCCCATTTAGGTTCGAAATTTTGCACTCGGAGTACAATTAGTAGTGTAGTCAAGTGTGCCAAATTTTATTGAAATCGGTTCAGATTAGATTATAGCTTCGCCATATAATAGCTTTCGCGCGATTTACACTCAATATGACCACAAAGGCCAATTTTTTTGGCCCGATTTAAGTTTGAAATTTTGGCATAGGGGAGTAGAATATTAGGCACTGTAGAATAGCGTCCAAATTTGTTTGAAATCGGTCAAGATTTGACTATAGCTCCGCATATATAGTGTTTTTTCTGAATTTCCGACAAAAAATGGGTTCAAATACCAACAATTTTTCCTTGTTAAAATCGCCAGCTGCTTAGTCGAAACTATTGTAAAAATTGCTCTAATTTTATTCTAAACTTCTACATACATATCATATGAGGCGATAAATTCAATAAATTAAAGCTTTCGAAGTTTCCTTAAAATTGGCTTCAGATGTTAAACGTTCCCCCATATTTATACGCCTTCACCCTACTGTGTACAGGGTATCAATAAGTTTTGCATTTGTATGTAACGCGAAAAACCAGAAGGAGTAATCATAGACACAACCTTTTAGTATACGATCGGCTTAGAATTAAATTCTGAAGTGCGATTTAGCGATGTCCGTCTGTCTGTCTGTTGATGTATTTTTGTGTGGCAAAGTACATGCTCGCAAGTTTTAGTCCGATTGTCCTAAAATTTGGTATACGGTCCCTGTTTCGGCTCAAAGACGATCCTATTTGATTTTGGAAAAAAATCGTTCAGATTTAGATATAGTTCGCCATATAATATTTTTCAGCCGATCTGGTCATAATTGGCGTGTATATCACGATCTTCTCAAAATTCCGTACATGACGCATATTTTAATGAATCTCGAAAACTTGGCAAAATATCATACAAATCGTATCAGATTTAAATATAGCTCCCATATATAGCTTTCCCCGATTTAACACCTCAATCTTGCCCACAGAGGCCAATTTTTTTGCTGCCGATTTAGTTGAAAAAATTTGGCAATAGGGAGTAGAAATTAGGCAGCTGTTACTATGCGTGCAAAATTTGTTGAAATCGGTTCAGATTTTGATATATTCCGCATATATAGCTTTCGCCGATTTAGGACTGCATTTGCCCACAGAGGCCGGAATTTTTTCTCGATTTAGTTGAAATTTTCTGCATAGGAGTAGAATTAAGCACTGTAAATGCGTGCCAAAATTTTGGTTGAAATCGGTTCAGATTTGATATATCTCCTGATTGAAGACTTTTCAATTAAAAAGTTAATTGGAACAATTAATTGCATCAATTAATTTTGTTGCATCAATTATCTAAAGGCAATTTATGCAACATGACATTAAGGGAATCAATTCCCGAGGTACACAAACATGCCATTCGCTGAACTTAATCTACATTTATTTAGAAAAGTTCGGAATAAGTCTTTTAGGTGATTTTGTGATAATTTGCGGGCTTCTGGCAGCCAATTTTATTATCCATGAGCTAGTCTGTATGCTTGGAAAATTATCTGAAAAACATCGCTTTATCCCACATTGAATCCTTGAAAATGTTTTATGGCCTATTCTAGGGTTTCTTCCAGATATTTATAAGAAGCTTTTTTACCCTTCATAAAATATAAAAATGGCTCTTCGTACAATAGTGATGGCAAAATACGATACCGTCGCACTTTTTGGAACCTTTCTCGTCAGCCAATGGTTTTAAATACCACACAGAACAAAAATTCCACGAAACATTTTTCCATTAAAATTTTAAATTGAGTTTTAAAAACTATTCCAAGTTAAAAATTAATTGATTCAACAAAATTTTAATTGAAAATAGAAATCAATCAAAACAATAATAGTGATCAATTAATTTTTTAATTGGATCAATTATTTGTTTAATTGGCCTTCAAGTAAATTTTGTAATTGATACTATCATTTCCGTGTGATTGAGAAGCCCTTAAGTTAAAGAAATCTAATCTGGATCAATTAATTTTCGTGATCTGAACAGAAAAGAACTATTTTTTGTGTGTGTGCAACTAAAGGAATTTTTTTATTACTGGATGCGTATGGGATTAGAATCGTATTCTCAATGCTTATTCGCAGAGATTTTTAATAACCGCTTTTAATCGTGTAGTCCCACTTCTGCTTTGTTTGCAGATAAAAAAACTAAAATTTAAAATGAAAAAACTGAATTGTTTTCGATGTTAAAAGTTCGCTCTGGAGAAAAATCTCACTTAAGGGCGTTAAGCACGTAATAGAGCACGGAGCCCATGTCAACCACATGATGACATTTCCTCAAACTCCAATAACTGAAAATTCCATGTGAAAACTCAAAACTGATAGTCTTAACATGGGCGGTAAAAAGTCAGTTGCCGTCATTTTATCTTTTTCTAAAACTGATGTTTCAATACTTTGCCAGCATTTTGGTTATTTTGATGTTTAAATGGTTCAAATTATTTTTATGGCAGCACATGGTTTAGCGAAACTTCATATGGTTTACGTTGAATACACATATGGGATGGGATTATCTGTGGTCTTTTTATTGTCAACAAGCCCTTTAAGGCTATTATATTTATGAATGATTAGAACTCGCAAACTTATAACGATATTATCCACACAAATTAAATTCTTCACAATGTGCAGGCTTGTAAAGGATGACCTTAAAAATAAAGCATATGATGTTCTCCTTATAAAATGGAAACTTTTTAACAGTTCAATAATACTTAACAATTATGTATCGGTCGGAAATGGTTAATATATCTATACAAGTTATATTATGAGGGCAGTTCGGATAACTTCTTGTCCTAGCACAAAAAGCGGCGCGGTAATAAACAGAAAAAAGTTAAGGTGTTTGAAACTTCTCATCTCTGTTAAGACACATTGATTGAAATTTAGTTTCGATCTGGCAATTCCCTTCATATAGAAAACAGGTGTTCAAAAAAGTCGCGTCCCGCAATTTTTTGTTACCATGGAAAAGTTAGAAATGGGTGATACATAAAAAGTTTATTCGGACAAGAAATTCACAATGATACTGGTTGAATGTTGTTACGTGAAGGGTGCTTCTTTCATATGCCAACAGTAAAATAATTGGGCTGAATTTAACGTCGGTCATACAAGCTATTGAATATGATACCAAACGTTAGGATCGCCCAAAAACCAGCAACAACAACTCAAAATTGTAAGGCAAAGGTAGTGCGATGATATGGTATGATTTAATGCATCGACGAATGAATAAGTGCAGTCTGAAATTCGTAATATTCTGGGCCATCTCAAATGATCGCAGTCCATTAATTCGCATAACGCGTATGTCCGATTCGGCATTGTATCCGCTGAAGTACCAACCATGCGCGGGCGGAGCGGGGGTCGGGGGGCACGAAAAGACAGTTATGAAGCTCTGTCGGCAAAGATGGTTGGCCGATTCTTGTTACATAGTCGATCCCAAAAGCATTAACGAATGAACATTTTTCAAGCTTGTTTGGATCGTTTGTAAGGCCGCAAATAAAATGGATTTTAAGCGTCGAATTCATTAACTGTTGATGAACTAGCTATGGATCCCCACTATACTCCAGAGATCAACAGAACATCCAAATAATGAACTGAAGCTGAAGAAGTATGCCCCAACAGAAGGCATTAAACAATTCTATCGCTGGGTAAGATGGTGCAGAACGGTTTTTTTGGGACTTTAATGTCATTTTATTGATTGACCATCTGCAAAACGGGATAACCAATAATCCAGATACTATTGCAACCTTTTGGATCAATTAATTGTGCAAATTCGAGGGAAAGAACGTCCGCTGGCGTAACAACACAAAAACAATAATAATAGAGACAACGCACAGTGCACAGAGTGTTTTTAACAATGGCTAAAATTTCCAACTCGAATTAAAGTAAGATTTGCTTGACCACCACCTACTTCTGCTGATTTAGCTCAAGTGATCTTTTAGCTTGTTCCAAATCCTAAAAACTTCTCTTTGGCTGGCAAGTCGTTTTAGCCTCTAAATGAAGATCTAATGAATAGAGATTAATAAGGACAACTAAATCCTACTATTGAAGAGAGCTTGAGGAAAACTATTTCTAATCATTAGGATTTAGAGATTTAGCTAGATAAGCCGTCTTGTGCGAAGCCTAAGTTGTTGTAATTGACAGTTTACGCATGCAGAATATATAGTGTGAAATATAAAATATTTTTGTAAAAATCTTAACTCTCTCTCTTCTAGTTTATAGGTACTTCAATGATTCCGAAACCCTGATAAAGCAGTTCAAGATTTCGCGCCGTGGTCCGATCTTATCATGTAACCCACCACCCATGAATGCAAATATTAAAGTTTCCTTTGAAATTTCAAGGGGGTTTGATCTGGGCAGATAGTTCTCCCAAGCAAGCAGCAGTTCAGCGGATGTAACTTCTCCGAAGATAAATTTAAAATTTTCCATATGGAACAAACTATACAAGATTTCCTGGATTTACTAAGGAAACGCATTGTCTTGAGAGTTTTAGGAGAAATTATTAACATCGTCTTGTAAGTTGCAAGAATTAATGATGATATTACGCCTTGGATTTGAAATCTAAATCTGTAGATTTTACATCCGCATTATTATAAAATGATTACGAGAAGTAAATCTGGAAATGTTTACATTTCAGTTTCACACCGCAATTTTCGATGATCAGTTGCGCGCTTCTATGGGCCCACCGTGGATGCAAGATGGGTTAGCATGCCCGCCTTGCATTACACCAAGGTCGTTGGTTCGATTCCTGCTACGACACGAATACACAAAAAGTTTTTCAAGCGGGGATTATCCGCACCTCAGTTAATATGCTGCTGCACTTATTCGAGGGTTTTCAAAGTTTCTCTTAAGTGGTATTCAGGAATGCTGGAACGCCGTTCGACTCCGGCTATAAAAATAGTCGGTCCTTGTCATGAGGCTCTAACATGGAATCGGCAAGCAACTTCAGTGATAAAGAGAGAAGTTCGGACCACTGCTGCGTTATCACAATGGACTGAATAAGTCTAAAGGTGAAGCATATACATCGGGGCTGCCACATACCTTAACTTAACACTATGATCAGTGCTGGCCTTGGTCATACCCTGCAAGGAATGAAGTCGGGGCCTATATAGGAGGCGCTCTAAAAATTCATATAATTACACAGTTTCGAGGCAAATCAGGATAAAAACGTATGGTATTTTATAGCCCAAAAAGTATAAAATCGGAGAGATCGGCATACTAAAACATTGACGTACTTCACCATTTTCGGCATCATCTCTTTAGGTCTTAAAATACCTCTAGATTTTCAATTTGAGGCAATATTGAGAAAAACTACTACGATTTTTATAAGCCAAAGAAGTAAAATCGGGAGATCGGTCTATGTACTGGGGGCTATACCAAGCCGTGGACCGATATTGCATCATTTTTGGCACACCTCTTCGACTGGTCCTGTAAGACATTTCCAATTATCAGGCCAAATCGGATATAAATACAGTTTCTAGAAGCCCAAGTAGTAAAATCGGGAGATCGGTCTCTATATGGGGGTCATGCCAAAACATGGACGCATACTCAACCTTTTTTGGCACACCTACTTTATGGTTCTAAAGTACCTCAGGTAAATTGGATAAAAACTACGGTTTCTATAAGACCAAGAAGTACAAATCGGGATCAGGTCTATATAGGGCTATACCAAAACATGGGACCTATACACCATGATTTTGACACAGCTCTTTATCTGTCCTAAAATCCTCAAGATTTCCAATTTTAGGCGAAATTGGATAAACGCCGAATCGGTGTGTCTATAAGCCCAAGACCGCCAAATGGGGGATACTATCAAACGCTGGACGCGAAATACTTAGCCCATCGAACTTGATATCTGCCTGCAGACAGAATACGAGTTTGGTGCAAAATTCTTCCAGCACGATTGCTCCGATTATGGTTAATGCGCTCTAGTAATCTTTCCCTGATAAGAAGTATATGATACTTCGGAAATCGATATTTCGATGTGTTACAACCGGAAACGGACTATCATACCCCGTCACTATTCCTATGGTGCGTGGGTATAGCAATATTTCACTGTTGGCAGAGGCAATAAAATCGAATTCATCATGTCTCTTTAATAACCATCTAAAGATGGATTAATTCTTCACCTCGGTTAGCAGTGAACCAATCTTAAATGTATGGGTTGCTGCATGGCGCAAATGCCATCATGTCACAGCATGGTTCTTCGATGAATGTGCATTCATCTTCAATCAAATAACAATAAATCATCGTGAGAATAATATCACGATCTAAATATGGCAAAAGTGAATTGTGCTAGATTCACTTGTCCATTACGCAGCTGGAAAAGGTCAGTCAAACTCCACCGCCACTCTCCGTCACTACACATTTTGCCACAGCAATTTTGTATGGCTTATTTGAGTGAGGGTTTTCTTGTGTGGCACAATGATGAATCGCAGTGATCGCAATACTGATATTGACTTTGTTTTATGTGAATGTAACTTTTTATAAGATGCCGCGATGCCACAAGGGCATACATTGGCCCAAACACAAGCCATTTAGGGTTAACTTAGACTCTCGGGAAATTTTCTTTATGCTCATTTCGGTGAAGTGTTTTAAATTCCTTGATGTCCGACCCAAATAACAAACATCACCTTATTAATCGTTGCCAAACTGGACATTGATAGAGACTTTCTGTCGTTCTGTAACAGAAATCCATTATGAGTCTCTATATCTGTGGATGTTGATATTCGATCATGCCCTATATGTGGTTTTTAGTTCTGTCACATCTTCATCGCCAAAAAAAAACATACCCAATCTACAACAATTTCATGGACTTTCAATCAAAGGCCATCGAGCTTCTGATTCGGCTGACGGTGGCTCTCCCTCGTCCGCGCGTCTCTGGCGGTGTTGAGGATTGCAGTTTAATGGAATATTTTGTTGGTTAGTTGTTGTTCCGCTCCGTCCTTTTCTGCGCGTGCAGGACAGTGAGGAAATTCTCCTGTCAAAGAATAATTTTGCTCGATTTATTCATTAATTCTTGTCTATTTCCTTCAACGGTGTAGTTGCCACATCGTCTACAAAGATAACCATTTCTATATTTGTCACAATGGTACACTGTTGACGTGCGAGCCGTTTGAGTCCGACAACTACT
>PGFW01037934.1:0-10581 GCA_003123925.1 Haematobia irritans | reverse complement strand
CTATTGATTTTTACACCCACCAACTAGCGATCTATAGTGCAAACCAATAATCGATTTTTCGACATTTCGATTATTGACTTTTAATCAAAAATCGATTTTCGAATATTTTTACCAATCAAAATCCGAATATTCGGTTTTTTATAATCGAATTTCATTGAAATAATAATTATACAAAATATTCGATTTTTTATGAAAACTATTTGCCTATGTGCACAGTTGGTAAGAAATATAAACAAGTATATACGGCCGTAAGTTCAGCCAGGTCGAAGCTTATGTACCCTCCACCATGGATTACGTAGAAACTTCAACAGAAACTGTCATCCACAATCGGAATCGGTTGCGTATACACTTGGCCGATGGCAAGGTAATCTTAAAACTTTCCTACACCGTAATATATACCACATAGTCGATACGGTGGTATATATTAAACTAAAAAGGCCGATTAAATACGTAATATATTAAAGTTTTAAAGTTTCTATAGAAATAAAATTTGATAACATTTTCCTATAGAAGAAAAATTTGAAAAAAATTTTCTAATAGAAATAAAATTTGGAAAAATCTTCTATAGAAAATATTTTCTATAGAATAAAATTGACAAAATTTTGCTATAGAAATAAAATTTTGAAACATTTTCTATAGAAATAACGTTTTGACAAATTTTGGTAGATTATTTTTGGCTCGAGTGGCAACCATGATTATGAACCGATATGAACCATTTTTTGTGTGATTGGGGATCGGCTATATATAACTATACACCGATACGGACCAATTTTGGCATGGTTATTAGCGGCCTTTTACTAACACCACGTTGCAAATTTCAACCGGATTGGATGAATTTTGCTCCTCCAAGAGGCTCCGGAGATCAAATCTGGGGAACGGTTTATATGGGGGCTATATATAATTATGGACCGATATGGACCAATTCTTGCGTGTTTCTTAGAGACCACATTCTAAAACCCATGTTTCCAAATTTCAAGCCAGATCCGGATGAATTTTGGCTCTCCACAAGGGCTCCGAAGAGCAAATTGGGGATCGATTTATATGGGGGCTATATATAATTATGGACCGATATGGACCAATTCTGTATGATTGTTAGAGACCATATACTCCACACCACGTACCAAATTTCAACCGGGATCGAATGAATTATTGCTCCTAAAAGGTCTAAGGAGTCAAAGGGGATGCTTTATAGGGGGCTTACTATCGTAATGTATGGACCGAGATATAGGACCACTTTTTGCATGGTTGTTAGAAGACATACTACCAACACCATGTACCAAAATATCCGCGGAGTGGATGAAATTTGCTGTTCTAGAGGATCGCAAGCCAAATCGGGGATCAGAACATATATATATAGGGGAGATACATATAAATTTGGACGATGTGGACCAATTTTGAGCATGGACAGTTGAGAACATTACCAACAACGCAATGTATTCAGCGGATAGGTGAATTTGTTTCCTCTAGTGCAATCGCAGGCCAAATTTGGGGTTCCGTTTATATGGGGGCTTACGTAAAAAGTGGACCGATATGAGCACAAATTTTTGAATGGTTGTTAGAGACCATATAATAACATCATCGTACCAAAATTTCAGCGCGGATCGGTAAAGTTTGACTTCTGCTTAGCAAGCAATCGCAAGCACAATTTGGGGGTCCGTTTATCAATATGGGCTATACGTAAAAGGTGGACCGATATGGCCCATATTACGTGTGACCTACATAAATAACAACTTCTTGTGGCAAGTTTTCAAGTCTATTAGCTTGTTTGTTTCGTAAGTAGGGTGTTCACAGCAACGGACGGACGGAATATGCCTCAGATCGATCTCAGAATTCACCAGCGACCCAAGATATATATATACTTAATGGGGCCTTAGAGGGCCAATATCTCGATGTGTTACAAACGGAATGACAAAGTTAATATACCCCCATCCTATGGTGGAGGGTTAAAAAAATAGTGAAACATGTTAATTTTTTAAATTTGTTAAATATTTGTATTTAAAATATTAAATATAAAACTTTTAACATGTACGGAGATTTAATGATTCTTTATTTCTCATTTCCTAAAAAATGAAATACCAGTATAAATTCGATCAATTTGGTAGCATTTAGGATTTTTCGGTAGTGAAAGGGTTAAATCAGAACTTTTATTCTTATTGGTACTGGAATTTTATTAATGAAAAATTAAGAAATAGTTTGTGCTTTTCCCACATAAGGTATTTTACAAATTGAACCCAATGAATAGTGAAAAGCAGAAAAAATTAAAATCGAGTTTTGATAGTCAAAATGAAGAAATAGTTGAAAATCGAAAATCTAAAATCGATTTTGTGATTATTTTTAAGTTAATAATCTAGTAGTCAAGAAACAAAAGGACTAAAAAATTAAAGACGATTTCATGTACTACTTATTTTATTTATCTTTGATTCTATTAAAATCGCTTTGATTTATAATTACAAGATTTAATAGATTAACATGTAACCAAAAAAAGCCAAACTAGGTAACTAAGAGTCTAATCGCCTTGATAATTTTAAGAAATTCTCGGAAAGTATTAAAGTCAACGTTGATCTTAGTTACAAAAAAAAATCTGTCCATGGTTATATAACCGATTTTTGTGACTCGAATCACTAACTCTATGGACAAAATGGCTTGATTGAAATCTTATCGACTTTTGGAGAGAGGAAAAAACTTTAATACTGAGAGAAATGTCGTTAGCGCTAAGCAAAAATTCTCATTTATATTTTGAAGATATGCAAATATTTGTCCTCACGGACAATATCTTTTGTCAGTGAGAATTTGATTTGGCTTTCCTGGTATATATACTAAAGGGGTGATACCGTCAAAAATTTGGTCAAGGGAAAACGCGTGTAAATCGTGGAAAGTCGCTTTATTAAAATAATCAAATTAAATTTCTTTTTCAAGTCTTAATTAGTATATAAGATTCAGGAAAATAGCACTATAGATCGCTAGTTGGTGGGTGTAAAAATCAATAGTATTACCCCGTATTAAACAGCATCAAAATATGACCTCTTGACAAAATATTATACATTTCAGCAACTTAGCGAAAAATTCCAAAATATATTAAATTCCATCATATATTAGTAAACTCTTTCAACGTCCCTGTATTCCAAAATCTTTTTGGTCTCAAATTTTCCTAACATCTCTTAACACATACGTTTTTTTTTCAAACATTGGCCAAATGCACACATGATAAGAATATAATTGAAAATTTAGTTTAAAAAAAATTGTTTCTTATAATCTGATTTACTTACTGACACAGATGAATGAACATTTCACTATTCACTACTTTACACACGCATTCACACACACACAGTAGCATGAAGCTGTATTGCTATTTTGCCCTAGCCAAGGGAGCACCGAAGTGTTGAGTTCCTTTTGTTTCTTTCAACAATTTGAAAATTTTGTACAATTTGCAGTAAATTTTTAGTAGATCTCAAATATTTTACTTTTGCAACCAAATTGGATTTCATTTCGCACAAAATGCTTTTCTTGAGAAAACAGGGAACAGATGAAACAAGACGAGGATTGCTGCCGTTGGTGGTCCTTTGGCTGATGCTGCTGCTGCTATTAACCAGGAACCGGATGAAGAAAATTAAAACAATTTTCTTACTTTCTGCCTTCGGGACGATAGCCTTGGCTGACTAGCAGTTGGGAAGAATGTACGATTTTTTTATTTTGTTTTACATTGCCTCGCGTAAATTTTGACCGCAATGTAAACAATGTTTTTGCGTTTGTTGCCACTTTTTATTCTTGAATATTTCGTACGCAATGGGGAGGAATTCATAAACGAGGGTAGCAAAATTATTTTGAAATTCAATGTCAGGTTTTGTTTTTAAACAAATAAAACTTAACAATTTTTGTAAAAGATTTTTGAGTTTTTTGTCCTTCGTTGCTAGCATGTGCTAAAGTTCAAGTTAAAAAATTTCTGATAGACATTTTTTTTCATAGACGAAAGGTCTACGCTCAATATATTTCTCGTATAGGGGTTGGATTGAACGTTTTTGACCACCACTTATGGATATAGGTATTGACTTCGAGCAAAAGATGCGGGTCAGGACTCATTTATCGAATTTTCTTTATTGTTTCGACATAATAACGTAAAATTTAGTTCCATTTTAAAAATATATCAAACAAAAGATTATCAAAAATTTTTTTTGAAGTTTCTTTTTTTTATACCCACTACCATATTACGGTGATGGTAGTATAATAATGTTGCCTTCCGTTTGTAATACATCGAAATATCGACTATATAAAGTATAACCATGTCCGTCTATACATCTGCCTGTTGTAATCACGTACAGCGTCCAATAATGACGCAATCGTGCTGTAATTTGCAACAGATTCGTTTTCTGTCTGCAAGCAGGTTAAGTTTAAAGATAGGCCATGTTTTGGTCCATATAGACCGATCTCCTGATTGACAACTTGGACTTATAGACACCGCAATTTTAATTCGATTTACCTGAAATTGGAAATGTAGAGTTATAGGTTCCATAATTAGATGTTGCCGTATTAGAGAGCGTTCCATGCTTTGGTAATGTCCCTATATAGGCTGATATTTCGATTTGGCATCTTCGACTTATAGATCCCTCAATTTTAGTCCGATTTGCCTGAAATATAAAGATTCAACACAAAGTATTCATATATTTGATAAAAATAAAATTTTGTAAACAAATAAAATTTTGACAAAATTATTTTTTTTTAAATTCTATATAATAAAATTTTCTATAAAAAATTTGAAAATTTTTTTTAAAGAAATGAAATTTTGACAAAATATTCTATAGGGAAACAAAAATTTGACTACATTTCTGAAGGGAAAAATTCTGGCAAAAATTTTTTTTAGAAATACAATTTTGACAAAATTTTCTATAGGAATAAAATTTTGACAACATTTTGTATAGAAATAAAATTTTGCCAATATTTCGTATAGAAATAAAATTTTGAAAATATTTTTTTATAAAAATAACCCAGCGAAAAAAGCGTCGCCAAAAAAGAAGTGAAAATGTGATTTTCCGGAAGTGATGCAAAATTGGCGCAGAAGCGATGAATTTAACATGGCCTTGTCATAGGACGGATGTGTACGATTTCCGTAGCCGTTGCACTGAATTTTGCTTCACCTCTTAAGGTGTGATCCGAATTCAGTGTTTTGGATGTAAATTTAAAAAAAATTGTGATATTTTGCCACATAAATAATTTTTTTAAATTTTCTTATGATTTTTAATACATTCTAACCTTTGTTCGAAATTTTTGACCTCAAATATTTCCAAAAATTCGCAATTTTTCTAGAATGGATTTAGAATTTTTTTTCCAAAATTTAAGTAATCTGTACCACTTTATTAATCCGTTTTTAACCTATTTGAAACAGAACAAGTATATACGACCGTAAGTTCGGCCAGGCCATGGATTGCATAGAAACTTGTACTAAAGACTGTCATCCACAATCGTATTACTTGGGTTGCGGTAACACTTGCCGATGGCAAGGTATCTTAAAACTTCTTAACACCGTTTCCTCAATTGTAAGGGATCGGTTTATATGGGGGCTATATATAATTATGGACCGATGTGGACCAATTTTTGCATGGTTGTTAGATACCATATACTAACACCATGTACCAAATTTCAGCCGGATCGGATGAAATGTGCATCTCTTAGGGGTTCCGCAAGCCAAATCTGGGGATCGGTTTATATGGGGGCTATATATAATTATGGACCGATGTGGACCGACTTTTGCGTGTTTGTTAACGACCATATACTTACACCACGTACCAAATTTCAACCGAATCGGATGAATTTTGCTCATCCATGAGGCTCCGGAGGTCAAATCTGGGGATCGGTTTATAATTGGGGGCTATATATGATTATGGACCGATGTGGACCAATTTTGTGCGTGTGTTTTAAAGACCATTACTAACCCATATGAACAACTTTTTCGAGCCGTATCGCGTTCTTATGTGGTATAGCCCATATAGGACCGATCTCCCGATTTATATTTATTGAGCGCCTATTTGTATCCGATTTGCCTTAAATCAAAATTTAGAAATATGGTGGGTTAATAAATAGGTATTCCGAATGTGGTGTTAGTCGGTCCGTGTTTTAGAATAACCTTCATATAGACCGATCTACCGATTAGACTCTGGACTTCTAGGGACACCACTTTTTATTCGATTTGCCTGAAATTGGAAAATAATTTTGGATATCTCCTATATAGACATATCTCGCGTTTAGATTTCTTGGACTTCAAGAGGTATTTTAGATTCTCAAAAGGGCGTGCCGAATATGATGTGTGATGTCTTCCGATTTTATTTCTTATGCTTCTAGAAACTACAATTTTCATCAGCCTTGGTTGAAATTGGATATCTATCGGTATTCTAGGTTCATAAGTAGGTTACTGAATATGGTGTGGTTCGGTCCATCTATAGACCCCACATAGAGCCATCTCCCTTTTTGGCCTTCTGCAATTCACAATTTGTATTCGACTTGACTGAAATTGGAAATCCAGAAGTATTTCAAAGTGGCAAGGACCTGTATTGAATTTGGTTTTTATCAATCCAAATAATCAATATCTAAATGTATTTTAGTTTCACAAAAATCTGAATCGCTTACATAAAAAAGGTCCTATTTTGCCGATTTTCTTTGGCTCGGAATCAATACCAATATAATTTTGGGAAAGCTAAGTCTTTGGAACTTTGGGTAAGCTTTTTTATAAATCAACTCAATGCAATGCAATTTTGTACTCAGATTTTTTAAACTTTATTCTCTAGCTTCGTATGCTACGATATATTCAACTTTTTGTGTAATTTCTGTAGGTGTTTAATTTTTCTTTTTCATTTTATTTCTCTTTGCATATTTTAAGAGGAAATCATAAAACGTTTCTTTGGTTTTGTCTGGGTTTGCCGCTACATGTTTAATTTTTTTTCGTTGTGTTACGCCCATATTTACACATCATGATGGGGAGTGGAGGATGGTGGGATTTCGTTTGTTAGTCTTCTCTTAATCTCATTGTCTACCGTGGTGGAATCTTTTTGTTTTCAACGAAATGCTTAAGGATATTCGCGGATATATAGAATTGGAGTGTTTGCTTACTGCGCTTATTTCTATGTCCATTCATTTTTCTTGTTCGCGCTATGTGGATGGTGTGTGAGTGTATGTATGTATGTGTGTGTGTGTTGGTATTTCATTTCCGTTTGGTTTTTGACTTAGCTCAAGTCCTTTAGATTTAAGTGCATTAAATGTTGTCTGAGTTGTTAACTTTTTTATGGAGAATATGTTCTTGTCTTCGTTTGCTCTCCCTCGCTTTGAAGTCATTATGGGTACTAATTTTTCACTTGTTTTGCCCAATTACCCTAACATAATTTAATGGACGTTTTTGATGGTTGTCTTTTTTTTATTGTTAGAAAATCTTAAATAATGTGGAAACAGAGAAAAAACTGAGTTGTGCAGAAAAGACTTATAAATTATTTAGTTTAAAAAAGTTCATTAAGCTTTACATCGATTATTGGAAGGGTACATTCAGTTGTCATTTTAAAAATCTTTTTCTTATCTATATATAAAATTCGAGTTGTATTTTTTGTATATTACACGGAAACTATTTACTTGAAATTCTCAGAGAAAGTGGAGACAGATCATGTGGTGACCTGAAAGGAAACCTCGTTTCTTTATATCTGGCCAGTGAGGGGGATTTCCCTCCTGACCGATATTTTTAAAGTATAATGAAAACTTTAAACTTCTCTGATTTACTTGAACTTTACATACACTGAAAAAAATCATGAAGCGGAGAATACAAGTAAAGATACTTTTAAGACACAATTCTCTTTTAAATTTGGGTTTTGTGTACTTGCTTCTAGGAAAGCAAATTAATTTTCGTTTTTGGGCAAAGCTTTTTTCTTCAATATGATATCAAAGTCCTTTAAAAGCGAGTTAAACAAAAAAACTTTATTTCACCGCAAGTTCCGGACTCGAACTTCTAATAGAAATTATGGGCTATGTTTTCAAGTAAGAAACTGTTTAAAATAAAAGTGTTTGAAAAAACATGTCCTATTTTTGAAGCGAGCTTTTGCTTTGTAGTAGAATGGCAAAAAAAGACAACAAATTTATAAGATAATTTCATTATTTTTAAAGAATTTTTCTGATAATTAAAGTCAAGTTGGCCTTTACCCCAAAAAGAATTTTTCTTATCATGTTATGATTACCATTTTTTAAGTAAAATCGACTTATTATGAGAACTATAGGACTTTTTTTGAAAAAGTTTATCGACTTTTGGACAAAGAAAAAAAAAATTTATATTAGGGAAAAGTGTCTTCTACATTAAGCAAAATTTACATTCGTATTTTAAGGACATGAAATCTTTGGCCTTTTCTTATTTCAGCTTAAAAACCATGCACTGACTAAAACTAACAATGTAAGCTTAATCCAACAAAGGAAAAGAGATGTTTGTAAAAATTTTACTTGGACAAAATCCTATAGATTTGTTGTTTCTATAGAAAATTTTGTCAAAATTTTGTTTCTATTTCAAAAATGTTGTCAAAAATTTATTTTTATTGAAAATGTTGTCAATATTTTATTCCTATAGAAAATTTTGTCAAATTTTATTTCTATAGAAAATTTGGTCAAAATATTATTTCTATAGAAAATTTTGTCAAATTTTTATTTCTATAGAAAATTTGATTCAAAATCTTATTTCTATAACAAAATTTGTGTCAATTTTATAATCCATTATAAAATTTTGGTTTTAAAAGTGTTGTTTTCTATACTAAAATGTTATCAAAACTTTTAATTTCTATAGAAAGATTTTGTCAAATTGTATTCTAAATTAGAAAAATTTGTCAAATTTATTTTCTTACAAAAATGTTTCCATAAGTTTAATTCTTTTAAATGTTTTCAAGGTTTTATCTTCTATTGAAGAATGTTTGCCAATCATTTTATTTCTATATGAAAATTTTGTCAAAAATTTATTTTCTATAGAAAATTTTGTCAAAATTTTAATTTCTGTTGATAATATTTGCGAAGTTTACATTTCTATAGAAAATTTTGTTCAATCTTATTTCTATACAAAATGGTTGTTCAAATTTATATCCATAATAACAATTTTGCTAAAATTTTTATTTCTATATAAAATGTTTTCAAAAAATTTTATTCCTATAGAAGATTTTGTCAAAATTTTAATTTCTAATACAAAAATTGTTCGCGCGAAAGTTTTATTCTTTTAAAATGTTGGTCAAAATTTTGTATTTCTATTGAAAATGTTGGGCCATATTGTAATTCCTATTGAAAATTTTGCCAAATATTTTTTTCTATAGAAATTTTGTCAGAATTTTATGTCTATAGAAAAATTTTTGTCAAAAATTTTGATTTCTGTTGAAAATTTTGCCAAATTGTGATTTCTATAAAAACTTTGTTGCAAATATTATTTTTATAACGCAATTTTATTCCAAATTGTAGTCCATACAAATTTTGTTAAAAGACCCAATATAAAAGTGATCCCCTAAGATGTCATTTCTTGAGCTTTGTGGATAAGAACATTTTACTGATCCTGCTAGATAACTACTCACGCAAAAATTGGTTCATATCGGTTTAATAATTGTACATTAGCCCTATATTAAACCGAATCTGAAAATTTTACTTCTGGTTCTTTAATTACCTCCCCCAAAAAATGAATTCATATCGGTTTGTAATGTATTTAATAGACTCCCCTACCACGATGAAAAAGGAACTGTGTTCAATAAGTGTTTGGCTATAAAATTATATGCTTTGGAAACACAAATTTTTAAAGCACCAATATTTTTGAAAGTTGCAAAGCATAATAAAATGTTCATAAACTAGCATAACATGTTTGGGACATATATGTTAAATATGTAGAACATATTTATGTTTTGGGACATAAAATGTTTTGTAAATATAATATGCTTGGATGCAAAACATATATTAATTGTTTAGAAATAGGCCTGATAAACATATATGTGTATTAGTAAGCTTGGAACGCTATTTAAGCAGGGAGCGATATTGAATTAAGTTGGTGTTGTTGCTTGTTATTACAAAATTAACATTTTATTTTCCTTGGGCAAATTGATCAGCTACTATCTTTGATCCTTACATAAATCTGTGTGGTCCGCTGTTCCGAATCCGCGTCCGGCAAAAGTAAAATTAAAATAAAAAAAAATCATCAATTGAATAATTTCTTCTACAATGTTTGTATTACAGAAAAAAGGTGCTAAGAACATAAAAATCTCGTGGAAGTGAGAAAGATGGTGGGAATATACAATTGGGCAGTATAACAAAATTTTGAGCAATTCAGGTCGAAACGCTAATGTTGTTAGCAGCCCTATATTAAGCCTGTTTTATTTTCATAATTGCCCATTATGATCGTAAATATATATAAAATAAAATTTTGAGCAGCAATTAATTGTGTGGAGAATTTTTTAAAACATATAATATTTTTTGGGTGCAAAATGCTTTCCAAACAAACAAAAATACAAAAAATGTTTGTTGGAACTTAGACTAAACCCAAACATATATTGTTTTAAGAACCAATATGCTTTCAAAACATATTATATATTGGAAAGATCAAACATA
>PGFW01037923.1:15425-26225 GCA_003123925.1 Haematobia irritans | reverse complement strand
GAAAAATCTAGCCCCTCCGTGCCTCTATACTAGTTTGTTAAATAAAATAAAAGAAGAAAAATTGTAAGTGCCAAAAAAAACAAAACTGAATAAACGATGATTCAAGTGATTAACATTTTAGATACGAAATAATTATAAAACAATTTAGCAAAAAACAAACAAAAAAAACAACACAAAAACGCGCTTAATAAAAAATTCAATGACAACAGAGCATTATAATACCAAAAAAACAAAAAAAAAACATTTCCGTAGCTGATTTCATGATAGTAGGTTAACAATTATTATAAGAAACAAAAAATATAAAAATAAAATAAAAAAATGTTTAATAAAACTCAGATTCTTGTTAGTGAATTTCAATTTTGATATATACTGGAAGGAAAAGAAAGAAAAAAAAAAACACTAACAATACAAATTAAAAAAATTTTAAAACAAACTATTAAGGACATACTTTAAATCTATACAAAAAGATAATGAAAAACCATTTCATACACCGAACAATCAGCATATATATACCAAACAAACGCCGTCCATCCAATTTACGAAAAAATCTATCTCAAATTACAATAATGTGTAGTTAAAAAAAAATTAATAGAAAAATTTTGTCATAAAAAATAAATTTAAAAAAAAAACACAAATCAATAGTAACCAAACAAAAGATCTTCTTAAAGTATTTAAAGAAATTACAAACAGAGTAAATTAATTTTTTAATTCACAACCGTTTTGGTTTCCCTACCTTATCCATCATACTGTCTATATATACTAATTTGTAAATTGGTGTTAAAACAAACGAAACCTTCCCTCAATTCCTAAACAAAAACGAAAAAAAAGCGCATACATTGATGAGTAACAAAAATCTTACGTTAGTAATTCTGAATGCACAATTTCATAATTGCCTGGAATAAAGTGGCATAAAACTTGGTGAGGTATGTTATACAAACTCGCATTACACAAACATTATCATTGTACTGCCATAGGTCGCATTTGTAAATCCTATTCCAAGTGGTTAAGGTGAAGTACGCCGCCATTGGCAAAGCATGTCTGTGAAAGCGATACCGTTTTTTTTACGTTTAAAATATAGAAAATTGCGAATTTTAAATTGAAAACGCGAAAGGCATTATGCGTGTATTAGTTGTTAAGGTTCTCGCGAAGAAAATGAAAGGAGAATGGGCAAAATAAAAACATCGGCAAAAATAAAGATATTTTGAAGTTACAATTAACATACACGACCGGCAAATAAATAAAAACAAAACAACATAACATGTTTTTCGTTCATTTTTTTTCCTTTCATTTAATTTAACATTAATTGATTTCTTAATATTTTCGATTATCGATTAAAACATGTATGTTTGTTTGTTTTGTTTATTTATTTGGGTCTGTGTATGTAAATGTGTAAATTCAACAATATCTTTAATAGTTTTGCGCGATGTTTGTTTATTTGCATTCTTCATTTTCTTCGGAGAACTTAACAACTGAATAACAGGCTTAATGGTTTCGTTTCATTAAAATGCGATTTTTAATATTTAAAGTAAAAGAAAAACTATCGTTTCACAGACATGTTTTGCCATGCGTAATCATAACCATGGAATAAGGATTTACAAATGGACCTATGGCAAGTAAACATGATAATGTTTGTGTATGGAGTTTTTTGTTTAATAGCGAATAGCCTACAAAGTTTTATGCAGCTTATTCCAGGCATAGAAATTGTGCAATTCAGAATACTAAGATTTGTTACTATGCATGTTGGTTTGTTTTCGTTTTTGTTTTAGGAATTGAGGAGGTTGTTATTGTTGTTTAAACAAATTTACAAATTAGTATATTATAGAGCAGGTTGATGATAAGGTAGGGACAAAACGGTGTGAAATTAAAAAATTAATTTACTCTGTTTGTAATTTCTTTAAATCTTAAATGAAGATGCCTTTTGTTTGGTTTACTAAAATTGATTTGTGTTTTTTTTGTAAAAGTTTATGTTTTATGCAAAAATTTTTCATTAATTTTTTTAAACTAGCACATTATTGTAATGAGAAGATTTTTCTATTAAATGGATGGATGGGGGGTTTGTTTGGTATATATATAGGCTGATGTTCGGTGTGATGAATGGTTTTCATTATCTTGTATAGATTTTAAAGTAATGTCCTTTAAAGTTTGTTTTTAAAAATTTGTTTTGTAATTTGTTTGTTAGGTGTTTGTTTTTTCTTCTTTCCTTCAAGTATAATGGCGAAAAATTGAAATCACTAACAAGAAAATTGGAGTTTTATAAACAGTTTTTTTATTTTATTTTATAATTTTTTTGTTTCTTGATAATAATTGTTAACCTACGTATCATAAGATCCAGCTATCGAATGAGTTTTTTTTTTGTTTTTTGTATAATGTCTGTTGTTATGATTCTTTTAATATAGGGTTCTTGTGTTGGTTGTTTTGTTTGTTTTTTTGCTAAATTGTTTATAATTGAGGTCTAGAAAATGTTAAATCATTGAATGCATTGCGTAATCAGTTTTGTTTTTTTTTTCGACTTACAATTTTGCTTTTTAGTTTTTGTATTTTAACAACTAAGTATAGGAGGAGGAGGGGTAGATTTTTCTTATTAAATATCATATAAATCGGTTAATATTTCTATAAATGTATATAATATGTATGGATATTTAGTTTTTGGTTAGTTTTCTATAATTCATTTTTTTGCGTGTTATCTGAATTCTGTTACTGTATACTAATCGGTGCTGGGATTTGTTGGGTTTTTGAATTTCTTGCGTTTAAATTTGGTTTTTTTTCTCTGTAAAAAGGGGGTTTGCTTTTGTAGTTATCTAATGTTCGAATTTCGTTCTTGCTTAAATTCGACTTAAAGGCTATAGTATGTATGTATGAAAAAGCCTTTAATATCAGGTTTCTCATGATCATTGTCCCTCATTGTTGTTGTTGTTCTTCCGTTCGTTATTGATGTCTTCTCTGTTAATAGGCCGATGGTTGTACGGGAAAGTTGTAGTATGCTTTTGCATATATACGCAAGTAAATTTCCATTTATTTTCGTTCGTTTTGTTTTTGTTTATACGCCTTGTCTTCTCTTATTCTTCTTCTTCTTCTTTATATTTATAACAAGCGAGTTTTAATATGATGAACTATATAGCTTTTTTGTTTATTTAATTGATTTTTAAAATTAAGAAAAATTTTCTTCTATTTACAAAATGTTCTTAAGACTAGCTAACTAAACTATAAACTAATGGAAGCTAGCTAAATTAACTAAATAATAATAATAGTAAGCAATGTACGCAAAATGGCTTTGTGATTGGGGCTTAAGAGCAAACAGGGGGGAGAATGTTTGTGATTGTGGTGGAGGGAGGAAAGAATGGAAAGGAGAAAAGAACAAAAATTTGGGAAAAACTTAATTTAAAAAAAAATATTATCGATTGAATTAACACGCGCTGTGATAATGACGTATTTTTTTATGAAGAAATAGCGCAACAACAATTTTAAATTTCAAAATCTCATGATATTTAATGAAAGATTGTTGTTGTAGCCGAAGGTTAGGTTAGGTTTAGGTGGCAGCCTGATGTATCTGTCCATCTGTGATAATTCACATTGAATGAACTTCCTCTTATCACTGAGTGCTGGCCCGATTCCATGTTAAGCTGTCAATGACACAGGGACGCCGTCCCTTTTTATAAGGCGAGTCCGACACGGACGTTCACACATTGCAGTGAAACCACTTAGAGTAAGCTGTGAAACGCCTCAGAAATGTCACGCTAGCGTTGACTGAGGTTGGTATAAACACCACCGGTGAAAAAGCATTTTTTGGTGTTAGGTGTGCGAAGGGCAGGAAATCGAATCGATGACCTTGTGTGTGCAAGGCGGGCATGCTAACCATTGCCACGCAGCCGTGGCCTTCCCTGTTGTAGCCAATGTGCCAAGGTTATTAAAAAAGTTAGTCGTAAAAAGAAAACTATGACAATTTATTGGCATAAAAATAGCAATTAATTGGGCCAATTAAAAACAACCAATTCAGTGTCGCTCATTGGCTTTGAGTATGGGGGCTATTATAAATCAAAGTAGAGCATGTTCTATTTGGCCTCGAAAACCAGAGTTGCTTAAAAATTGAATTGGGCATAGTAATCACGCCAAAAAATAAATTTTAGTAAGGTTGTTAGTTAGGTTAGGTATGTGGGCAAGCCGGATGTATCAGGCTGCACTTAGGACTATTCAGTCGCATTGTGAAACCACATTGGTTGGAACTATCACTCTATCACCTGAGTGCTGCCGCGAATTCCATGTTAAGCTCATGACAAGGGACCTCCTTTTTGATAGCCTAGTCCGAACGGCGTTCCATGATTGGGCAGTGAAACCACTTAAAGAAGCCTTGAACGCGCTCAGAAATGTCACCAGCAATTACTGAGGTGGGATAATCCACGCGCTGAAAAACTTTTTGGTGTTCGGTCGGTAAGCAAGGAATTCAAACCCACCGAACCTTGTGGTATGCAAGGCGGACCAATGCTAACCATTGGCATCACGGTGCTGCTTCTGTTGTAGCCAAGTGTGCGCGAAGGTATTAAAAGTTAGTGGTAAAAAAGAAACTATGAGCATTTATTGCTAAAATAGGGCCATTAAAGGGTGAAATAGCGGTCAAAATTTGGTCCTAATTATAAACTTGACGTATTTCGTTTGCAATTTTTGCAATTTAAAAGAACCTGAACACCCCTCATTTTGAAGGGTGTGTGTGTGTAGAATGGTTGCTCCTATTTTGATTTTGGAATTCAATCTTCAAAGTTGTCAAAATGCGCCGTCCAAGCACCAGAAGCAGCAGCGTATCAAAATTTTGCTCGGCGCATCGAGCGAAAAAATCCGTAGCTACCTCGCACGCAAAGCTGGGCAGAAATCGGCTAAAAGTTGCCAAATCAACCGTTAGCAGATGTATATTAAAGGTGGTTTGGGGAACGTTTTTTAGTTTTATTTTTTGATTCTTGTTTGTCGACAGCCAGGAAGTCTGGATCGGGGGGATATGCGAAAAAAGCCGGAAGCGCGCTGAAGACGACAAAGAGAGTTTGACCGTAGTTTTCAGCGAAACCCTAACCTGCTCTGCTCCGGAGATGCCGCAAATATAGCTGGTGTATCGTCTGACAGACCGTGCAATCGCGAGCCAAAAAACGAGCCGGACTATCCGACTTTACAAGAAGGTAGTGACTCCATAATCGCGATTGCATAAACAAAAATACGAACGGCCAAAGCGCGATCCCGGAGGCTGTACACGACGATTGCTGACGGAAGTGTTGGACTGGCGTGGTAATAGGACGACGAACCTACGTCAAATCCGACTACAAACAGGCTTCCGGGACAGGAAGGTTTTATACGGCCAAAAGGAAGGGTAAACGTAGGCAGATATTTTCAAGAACATAAAACTGTCAAGTTCGCAAAGAAATATCTGGTTTGGCAAGCCATCTGTTATTGTGGCATTGAAAAGCAGCATTTTCATAGCTTGCGCGGGCACTGTCAACCAAGTAATTTACGTGAAAAGAGTGTTTGAATAAACTCTGCTGCCTTTCCTGAAGAAGACACCGGTTGTTGCGTACTGTTTTGGCCGGAATTTGGCATCTGTGCTCAAGTTACGGTAAAAAAGCCATGGAGTGGTACGGCGCAACCAACGTGGCAGGTGGTTCCCCTAGGAACAAGAACCCTGCCAACACGCCAGAGCTGCGCCAAATTGAGAAAATACTGGGGCTATTGTCAAGGCGAACCTAAAAAGAAGACCAAAAAAAACTGCTAGGACGACAGCAGTTCAAGGCAAAGCTGGGCTTTCTGCGGCGAAGAAGGTGGACAAGGTGGCTGTAACAAAATCTTGATGGCAGGTGTCAAGGGTGAGGGCGCCGGCAATTCGGATTTGGAAAAGCGAAAGCCTAAGCTGAATATTTTTCCTGAATTTTATACTAAAAATTGAACTTGAAAAGAAAATTTAATTTGAAATTTGTTTTAGATAAGACGATTTCAACCGATTTTTGCACAAGCAGTTTTCCCTTGACTCGTATCACCATTTAATTGGCCAATTAAAACAAACACTCAGGTGTTATCTTGGCGTGATTATGGGGCTATTATAAATCAAAGCAGAAACATGTTCTATTTTGGCCTCGTAGACGCAGAGTATGTTTAAAATTTTTGGACATAGTAGTACACCGCAAAAAAAAAATTTTTAGTAGGTGAAAGCAGAAGAGTCTGCTTAAAACTGCACTATGTCTTCTGTAAAAGGGGAAGCAGTCGACTGTTTTGGCTGAAATAGAAAAATTGTCTGGCCAGTTTTGAAAGCTTGAGTACATAAAAACGGCTTCTAGTTTGGCTTGAACAAAAAATTAAAAAAAATTATCGGTAATAGCCCAATGAAAAAAAAGAATGTATTTTCCAAAATGCTGAAAAATTGAGGCATAAAACGCAACAAACATTTGTTTTTTGTCCGCAGTTTAGGACCTTTTGTGGATATTAGAATGGCAGGAATATAGAAAAGCAAACATTTTTTGTGTCCTTATAATATTTTATTTTTAATGAATTTTATAAAGCGCAAAAAATTATTACAATTTCGTGTCCGCTTTATCCCAGAAGGTACAAAAATATACAGGCAGACACCGATCGCTGTTTTTAGCAGTCGTTTTTTCCAGGTGAATAGTAATTCAGAAGAGCCTTACAAATCTGAATACTAGAAAGTGATCAAAAAGCAAGGATTCGATTTAACTTTTTGCCACTTACCCCTGTGCGGTCGATATAATCGTTTTCAAGGCCTCAAAAAACCGGGACAAGTAATTTCATGTGTTTAAAAAAACATTGTAATTAAATGCAAATGTTGTTGTCCATTGTTTGGAAAAAAAATTAAATTTAATTATTTGTTAACGTTGCATTTTTATAACAACAAAATATACTTTCTTTTCTAAATTAGGGGTCCAAAATATTGAAAACCGTCCATGTCTTTATTAAAAAAACTTCTTCCACGCGGTTTTTTCAGAACTATATTTCCTATTTATAAAAATAAATTAACGACAGGACAATAATTACACAACAAAGCGATGGAGCTGTTAACACAATTGATACATTCGTATTGATAATACATTTGCATATTTTTTTTTGCAAAGGTTTAGGCAATAATGTATAAATTATAGTCTTAAAGTAATTTAACAAAATTTTCAAGAATAAAAAAGCATTGTAAACGCATTGTGAACCCAAGAAAAGGCTCAATAAAGAAAAAATATGTTCTTAAATAATGTCACGCCCAAGTGTTAGGAAAATAGTCGTGATTTTTATTTTTAAACCGGATCAGCTCTGTTGACTGCCAAAGGTGCCATCAGGCTACTTATTGGACATTTTTGAAAAATAAAGAGCTTTAACCCTCTCCGCAGCCATTGCAACTCACTTGTAGTACAGAAAAAATTGGCCACATTTAATCTCGCAGAACTGTTGTTATAAAATGAAATTAGGCACGGTTTTTTATATTTTTTTAAGCTGAAATTAAGTTGTAAATATATAAAATGAATTTTTTTTATCTTTTAAATGGTCTTGCGTGTGAATGGGTTAAGACTCTAAGTTAAGTCGTTGCAATTGATTGATTAATTTTTAGCCAAGTTTCAAAGCCGATTTTTAAGTTGAAATTAAAAATACAAAGGTATATATCACGCATGGTTTAAATTTTGACTCTTTATGCTAGCAAAATCGGTTTAATCGACTTCTTTATATTAGCCCTATTTTATTGCCTGGGTTAAGCAGTTGCAAGAAATTCAAACACCAATCGAAAGTCAAAAATTGATTAAAAATTATAGTCCATACCAATAAGATGTTGATGGGGGTATAATAAGTTTTGCCATTGCGCGTTTGTAACATTTCCATTTCCAGACTATAGTGAAACGGCTGCTCAAACTTGAAAACTCTGTAATCCGGACACATGAATAAAATTAACCTGTCACAAGTTATACAAAATTTAGGCGACGGCGTGATCCAATAAAGTGAGGTTATCAGGCAGTAAACTATGAAATTCTAAAAAAAAGACTGCTAAACTAATATCCGTCTGTCCGTAATGGCGTGGAAGTCGTAAATTTTATTCCTTTATTAATATCATATAATCGTAAATATTTCTATATGTATATATATGTATGGATATTTAGTTTTTGGTTAGTTTTTCTATAATTCATTTTTTGCTGTTACTGAATTCTGTTACTGTAACTAATCGGTTTGGGATTTGTTGGTTTTTTGAATTTCTTCTTTAAATTTGTTTTTTTCTCTGTAAAAGGGGTTTGCTTTTGTAGGTTATCTAATGTTCATTTCGTTCTGCTTAAATTCGACTTAAGGCTATAGATGTATGTATGAAAAACCTTTAATATCAGGTTCCATGATCATTGTCTACATTGTTGTTGTTTTTCTTCTTCTTATTGATGTCTTCTCTGTTATACCCCGGATGGTTGCTACGGGAAGTGTAGTATCTTTTTGCATATATAGCAAGTATTTCCATTTATTTCGTTCGTTTGTTTTTTGTTTATACCTTCTTCTTCTTCTTCTTCTTCTTCTTCTTCTTCTTTTATATTTATACAACAGTTTTATATGCCTTTTTATAGCGACGTCCGAACGGCGTTCACAATTCCAGTGAAACCACTATAGAGAAGCTGTTGAAACCCTCAGAAATGTCACCAGCGTTACTGAGGTTGGATAACCCACCGCTGAAAACTTTTTTGGTGTTAGGTCGAAGCAGGAATCGAATCCATGACCTTGTGTGTGCAAAGGCGGGCATGCACTGCTAACCATTGCACCAGCCGTGGCCTCCCTGTTGTAGCCAATGTGCCAAGGTTATTAAAAAGTGTATCGTAAAAAAGAAACTATGACATTTATTGGCATAAAATAGCAATAATTGCCAATTAAAACAAACAATCAAGTGTCCTCTTGCTTGATATGGGGGCTATTATAAATCAAAGTAGAACATGTTCTATTTGGCCTCGAAAACCAGAGTTGCTTAAAAATTGTTGGGCATAGTATCACCCAAAAAATTAAATTTAGTAGGTTAGTTAGGTTAGGTTATGTGGCAGCCCGATGTATCAGGCTCACTTAGACTATTCAGTCCATTGTGAAACCACATTGGTGAACTTCACTCTTATCACTGAGTGCTGCCCGATTCCATGTTAAGCTCAGTGACAAGGGACCTCCTTTTTATAGCCTAGTCCGAACGGCGTTCCATATTGCAGTGAAACCACTTAGAGAAGCTTTGAAACCCTCAGAAATGTCACCAGCATTACTGAGGTGGATAATCACGCCTGAAAACTTTTTGGTGTTGGTCGTAAGCAGGAATCGAACCACGACCTTGTGGTGCAAGGCGGGGCATGCAACCATTGCACACGGTGGCTCCTCGTTGTAGCCAATGTGCCAAGGTATTAAAAAAGTTAGTGGTAAAAAGAAACTATGACATTATTGGCTAAAATAGCCATAAAGGGTGATACGGTCAAAATTTGGTCAATATAAACTTGACGTATTTCTTTCAATTTTGCATTTAAAAAACCTGAACACCCCTCATTTTGAAGGTGTGTGTGTGTGTAGAATGTTTCTCCTATTTTGATTTTGGAATTCACTCTTCAGTTGTCAAAATGCCGTCCAAGCAAGAAGAGCAGCGTATCAAAATTTTGCTCGCGCATCGCGAAAATCCGAGCTACTCGCACGCAAAGCTGGCAAAATCGCTAAAAGTTGCCAAATCAACCGTTACAAATGTAATTAAAGTGTTTGGGGAACGTTTGTCGACAGCCAGGAAGTCTGGATCGGGGGGATATCGAAAACCGGAAGCCGCTGAGACGACAAAGAGAGTTGCCGGTAGTTTCAAGCGAAACCCTAACCTCTCTCTCCGAGATGCCGCAAATAAGCTTGGTGTATCGTCTACAACCGTGCATCGAGCCAAAAAACGAGCCGGACTATCGACTTACAAGAAGGTAGTGACTCTCCATATCGCGATGATAAACAAAAATACGACGGCCAAACGCCGATCCCGGAGGCTGTACACGACGATGCTGACGAAGTTTGACTGGCGTGGTAATGGACGACGAAACCTACGTCAAAGCCGACTACAAGCAGCTTCCGGGAGAGGAGTTTTATACGGCAAAAGGAAGGGAAACGTAGCAGATATTTTCAAGCACAAAAAACTGTCAAAGTCGCAAAGAAATATCTGGGGTTTGGCAAGCCATCTGTATGTGGGCTTGAAAAGCAGCATCTTCATAGCTTCCGGGACTGTCAACCAAGTAATTTACGTGAAAGAGTGTTTGAATAAACGTCTGGCTGCCTTTCCTGAAGAAAACACGCGTTGTTCGTACTGTTTTGGCCGGATTTGGCATCTTGCCATTACGGTAAAAAGGCCATGGAGTGGTACGCCGCCAACAACGTGCAGGTGGTTCCCAAGGACAAGAACCCTCCCAACACGCCAGAGCTCCGCCCAATTGAGAAATACTGGGCTATTGTCAAGCGGAACCTAAAAAAGACCAAAAAAACTGCTAAGGACGAGCAGCAGTTCAAGGCAAACTGGCTTTCTGCGGCGAAGAAGGTGGACAAGGTGGCTGTACAAAATCTGATGGCAGGTGTCAAGCGTGAGGCCCGGCAATTCGGATTTGGAAAAGCGAAAGCCTAACTGAATATTTTTCCTGAATTTTATACTAATTGAACTTGAAAAGAAAGAATTTAACATTTTCACGCGTTTTCCCTTGACCGTTATCACCCTTTAATTGCCAATTAAAACAAACACTCAATGTGTTATCTTGCGTGATATGGGGGCTATTATAAATCAAAGCAGAACATGTTCTATTTGGCCTCGAGACCAGAGTT
>PGFW01037922.1:0-11845 GCA_003123925.1 Haematobia irritans | reverse complement strand
ATATTATGACGTCATCTGGTCACCGGTCAATCCATCAGCTCAAATATATTAATGTTATGCAGAAAATGATGTGAATTATTTTCGTCGAATAAGCTTGACGGTTTAGTTCTTGTCGATACAGGGGTGATTTGAGATGAGGTTGTTCGGCTGGTGTGACATTAAGTGGAATGTTTCAAACCATTTAGCGTAGCTAGACAATTCCTAGGGGGGCTATAGCACCCTATAGCCTTAAAAAATCTTATTATTTCATTATATTTATATTTCAATTAATGTTTTATTTCATAAAAATTAATTAATAAAAAAAATTAGACGATCAAAATAACCGGACAATTATTTATAATAAAGCAAGTAAAAGTAGTTCTAACATTTCCAGCCAAAAAAATTTTGGAAGTTCTTCCAGGAAGAACAACCTTTCAAAAGCTCTTTTTTTCCAGAAGATGTACTCCCAATGATTTCTTTATTTTAATACTTCAGCGAGAGTTTCTTTTAAATTCAATTTTTTATAACTGGGTTTTATTCATACTTTTAATGGGAAATTTTTAACTTTTTTGTTTCAAATACCTTAAAAACGACAGTAAGAATTCATAATATGCGTACAAATATATTGAATTTTGTCAAAAAAGAATTCTAAAACCCTAATCTGAAAAACTTGTGAATTCTTTGAAATATTGTGAGGTCAACCGTTCCGACAAGGCAATTAGAATCCGAATTTAAAAATTAATAAAATTATTTATTTGCCAAAAAATTAAACAGAATTTTTTTAAACATTCAAAACATTTGAATTCGGATCACACCTAAAGAAGTGATGCAAATTCAGTGCAACGGCTGTTGAAATGGGAGGACTTCCGTCCTTACGACAACCCATGTTAAATTCATCCCTTCTTCGCCAATTTTGCCACACTTCCGGATCCAAAAAGATCATTTTCATTACTTTTTTCTGGCGACGCTTTTTTTTTGGCTGAGCTTGTTTATTTTTTATAAAAATGGAAAATCGAAAATTAGGTTTTCAAATTCTGGCGGGGGCGCCAAAATTTTTCGTGGGCGGATTCTAAGCCCCCTCGCCAGAGGCCTTCCTACGCTTATGGTCTCAACTTTGACAAAGGCAAGAAGATGACCTTCTTTCGGTCCAATGCTTTATTGACGGAATATTATATTGACAACGTTAAATTGGAGGACGTTCAACTATTTAATGATTTAGGTGTATTGTTTGATCGCAGACTGAAATTCGATTCTAATGTTGAGTCAATTGTGTCCAGGGCCATGTCCACACTGGGTTTCATTAAGAGATGGTCGAAAGAATTTAATGATCATTACCTGTCGAAACGTATCTACACTTCACTTGTCCGTCCGATCCTGGATTATGCGTCTGTCGTTTGGTTTCCCAGTTATCAATGTTATGTTGAATCCGTTCAGAAGAGATTTCTACTTTTTGCGTTACGTGATTTAGGTTGGCCTGATCCTTTGGATCTCCCGCCTTATGTCAATCGCTTCAAATTGATGGATTTACCTACTCTGGAGCGAAGATGTTTAGTGTTTGATGTGGTTTTTATTAGTAGGCTCTTGAAAGGTGAAATTAACTCACAACAATTAATTAGTAAACTTGACATTAATGTTCCTTCACGTGTTACGCCGACCATTAAATTTCCATTGAAACTACCCGTCCGTAGAAATAATTACGACGAACACAGTTCGTTTCACCGGCTCTGTAAACATTATAATGAATTTAGCAACGTATTTGATTTATCTGATCCGATACATACTGTTAAACGGGTTTTGATACACGTCGCCCAGCATCGAACACCACTTTAAGCTTTGCCATGGAACTTCGTTATAATTCTACCTAAGTCTTTTTTCCCTGTACCTTGGAAAATTGGCTGTCTCGAGAATTGTACCAGTAAACTTCCCTCCTGTTTTGATCGTATCATGTTACTGCCTCAAGTTGTTCCTCTCACCTACTTATCTGTCAGCAAATTGTTCCTGCCTCTGCCGTTCTATTTCTCTCTTCTATTTACTATTTCCTGATTGTCGTCTCACCGATTTCCTGTATTCTGATCGCTTCAATTTTTCCTGTCACCGCGCTTACATTTTTTTTGTCCTGTTTGTGACTATTCCGTTATTATGCAACGTACACCAGTTTTTTTTTTTCTTCACAACTTCTTTTTCTGGTCTGTAATAGCACATTTTAAAGAAGTTTTAATCTATCTATATTGTACATTAAACCCAGTTTTTTTATCCTTACTTATTTTTTTTCTGGTCCGTATTTTTTTTTTTTTTTTACCTTAACGTATATATAACCTTATTGTGTTAATGAATTTATGTTCAATCTGGTTTACCATAGCTGATGAATAAATAAATATACATGATCCGCACGATTTTCCCAAATTTGGCCATAAAGCCTTTATTTATTAACCGATCTTCTCATTGTTGGCTAGATGTGGATCTCTAGTACTACAACATTTGCCAAATTTCATTGAAATCGGCTCAGATTCAGATATAGCTTTTCCAAAATATTGACTATAAAAACCTTTATTTATTAAACGACTTATTCACATTTAGCGCACGGTAATTACTGTGATATCAACCGAATCCTACAAACTATCTTCCAATCGATTCAGATTTAGAATATCTCCATTATATGTATCACCGATTTTCATAAATTTTTAGTCCTCATGACTTTATTTTTGACCATAATCCTCTCATATTATTTAACCGATCTTACTCAAATTTAGCATAAGGCAATCGTTTGCACTATTTTAGCGAAATACATCAACAGACGAATACTCAACATAAGTCTTCTAAAAAAAATCAGCAAATAAGTTAGAAATATCGATGATTTTAAAGTTGGGGTATAAAGTCACAAAAATACCTTAAATGGCCTGAGGAAAAGTGGCAATGAGCTATATTTTCCTACGAATCGAGGTTTAACAGCATTCCTTTAAATGCCTTCTGCATGGATGATTATTCAGTACGATCTAAGATGGTAAAACAATGAATTTTCGATGAAAAATTGCATGCGATTAACTGGCCTGCTCAGTCGCCTAATGTAAACGTTATAAAATAGCCTTTGGAAAATTGTATAATGAAAACTTGATATTAAATTTTTGCAAAAGGGTTATGATATCTATTTGAACCGGAACCATAGGATATCATTTACCATTTAATCCTAACCTATGGCAAGAAGTTTCGCAAAAGTAATCCAACGTCATGGCAGTAGTATCAACTATTAACATTTATCGTTAAAAGTTACAAAAACTTTCATTATTTTAAAATTAATTAAATTATCAAAAAGTCTTTGTCGTTAGTTCCCTTATTCCCTTAAATCTTTAAAACTGACTTAATAAACAACAACATTGAATTAATGTCTTAGTTTTTATATATTTATTTTCATTACAATTTCGGTTTATTTTCAGCAGACGGTGTGTGGTTAAAAATGTTTTGAACAACACTGTATATGGAAAAATAAATTTGATCAGATTTTTTTTTTCAAATTCAAATAGGCGTTCGTTCGTGATACCAACATTTCATTCGGAAATCGATTAATAAATGGCGACCCGGAAATCTTGCGAACACCAGAATAATGGACCGAAACGCTAAGGCTAGATGACTTAGGAAGTGATTCCTGAGACGATCGCTAAACATATATATTTTATGGGTCTAAAATAAATATTTCTGGTGGGCAATTTTTTTGCAGATCAAGTTATTTAGGGTATAACAAAAACATTTTATTACAAACAATAAAGTAAAAACTGTAAACTACATCGGGCATTTTATGAATTATATTTTTATGGCATTATGAATGTAATTTAATAATTTTATTTCAATATTATAAAAAAACATGAGACAAACTGTTAATGTTTTTTTACTGCAATAATTTTTCCAACTTTAATTCCAAAAACCATGTTTTTATTACCCTCCACCATAGGATGGGGGTATATTAACTTGTCGATTCCTGTTTGTAACACATCGAAAATGTTGCTCTAAAGACCCATAAAAGTATCATATATACTGGGTCGTGTGTGAAATTCTTGAGTCGATCTAAAGCAATGTCCGCCCGACCGTCCGTCTGTCCGGCTGTCCGTTTCCGTCTGTTGGAATCACGCTAACTTCCGAACGAAACTAGCTACTTCGGACTGAAACTTGGCACAAGTAGTTTTATTGATGTAGGTTCGGATGGTATTGAAAGGCCGATATCGGTCACGTTTACGTATTTAACACGGCCCCCATATAAACCGATCCTCAAAATTTGGCTCTGCGGACCTTCGGAGGCCCAGCCAAAATTCATGCGATCCGCGTTGAAATTTGGTACGTGGTCTAAGTATACGGTCTCTAACAACCATGCAAAATTGGCCATATCGGTTCAGATAATTATATATAGCCCCCATATAACGATCCCACAGATTTTGACCTCGGAGGCCCTTGGAGGGCAAAATTACATCCGATCCGGTTGAAAATTTGGTACCTTGATGTTAGCTATACGTCACTAACAACCATGCAAATTGGTCCATTATCGGTCCATTAAATATATATAGCTCCCATATAAACCGATCCCCAATTTGACCTCCGGAGCTCTTGAGGAGCAAATCTTCATCCTACCCGATTGAAATATGGCTACGTGGTGTTAGATATGTCTCTAAACAAAACCATGCAAAAACTGGTCCATATCGCGTCCATAATTAATATATAGCTCCCATATAAACCCGATTTCCCACGATTTGACCTCGGAGCCTCTTGGAGGGGCAAATTCATCCGATTTCCGTTTGAATATAGAAGGCTACCTTGATGTTAGTATACGCGTTCTCTAACAAGCATGCAACAAATTGGTCCATATCGGTTCCATATTATATATAGCTCCCATATTAACCGATCCCAGATTTGGACACTCGGAGCCTTCTTGGATTAGCAAAATACATCGATCAATTGAAATTTAGTTAACGTGGTGTTAGTATATGGTCTCTAACAACCATGGAAAAATTGGTCCATATCGGTCCATAATTATATACCAGCTCCCATATAAACCGATCCCCAGATTTGACCTCGGAGCCTCGGGCAGGAGCAAAAGTCATCCGATGCGGTTGAAATTTGGTCACATTTCGATTAGTATATGGCCTCTAACAGCCATGTAAAAATTGCTCAACACTTTTCTTACTATAGAAAGTTTTGCTCAAAATTTCATTTCTATGGAGAGTTTTGTAAAAAGGTTTATTTCTATAAGCAATGTCTGTCCAACAATTTTATTTCCATTAGAAAAATTTGTCAAAAATTTTATTTTCTATTAGAAAATTTTGTAAAAAATTTATTTCTTAGAAAATTTTGTCAACATTTTATTCTATTAGACAACGTTTGTCAACATTTATATTTTCTATAGAACAATTTTGTCAACATTTTATTCTATAGAAAATTTCATCGTCAACATTTTATTTCTATAGAAAATTTGTCAAATTTATTGCTATCAGAAAATTTTGTCAACATTTTACTTCCATAGAAAATTCTTGTCAACCATTTATTTCTATAAAACTTTTGTCAATGTTTTTATTCTCTATAGAAAATTTTGTCAAATTTTATTTCTATAGAAATGTTGTCACTGAAATAATACGTATTATTTTAATCGGCCTTTTTTTTGCTTTAATATATACCCCTTCATGACTAACTTACAATTTAGAAGACGTGTTTAGGAAAGTTTTAAGATACCTTGCCATCGCGCAAGTGTTTATCGCCAACCCAAGTTAATTCGATTGTGGATGACAGCCTTTAGTAGAAGTTCCTACGAATCCATGGTGGAGGGTTACATAAGATTTCGGCCCGGGCCGAGATCTTACGGCCGTATATACTGTTTTTCATACATCTCAATTTTTCTAGTGTATTTATTGTATTCTTCTTTATTTGCTTAGGAATTATTTGAAGTTATTACATGACGATACGATCGTGCCTTCGCTATGAAATGCTAGATTATGAACAAACAATTTCTCTGTTCTTCATTGAGTTTTCTTCTTTACTTTAGGGCCATGTGAGGAATAAATGCTTCGTATCTTTTGTTTTGTGTTTATTACGTTCATATTTCGTTAATGCATAAGGGGATCAGAGTGTCAAACTATTACATTAGCTTCTTTAATAATGAATATAATTTATTATCTTCTTCATGTAACTGAAATGAGGAATGTATAGAATTTCGTCGCAATTACGATAACGACTAGCTTTTCTAAGCAGCCGAAGTCAATTTTCGTGGTGTGAAATCGATTTCTATCTGATTTATCTATCTGTTTTAATTATTTGAATTTTTTGATATAGAAAAGTTTATATTTTGTGATGAATTGACTCTATGGTTGTTTCTTTTAGTGCCCAACCAATTACTCTAAAAAATGCCCCAGGCAGCAAAAGTCCCAACTCATTCGATTCTTGAGATTTTGGTGGCGGCCGGTGCCACAAGAAATACCAGAAAAAGTTAACAAGAATGAAACTACTCCTCATGTTAAAATTTCAAACTAAATTATACTCCACATTTTGAGATTGTCCACAAAAAGCGTTGCTTAAAGCCAGGACAATTTAATGTCCTGGCTGAACTTTTCAAACTACAACTCACGAAATTACATCCTCGCATAGAAGAAAAAAATTTAACTTAAATGTTGAAGAACAAAATCATTGCGCCAAATCTATGACATTTTTACCTCCCAAACCCAACGTTACTGTAAGTTCGTTCTTACTGCTTTGCGGAATTTTTGACGATTTTTTATACCTCACCGATAGGATAGTGGGTGTATATTAACATTATGTTCCGATTCCTTTTGCTAACACAATACTGGGTCGTGGTGAAATTCTCGAATCGAGTCTGCAGCATTGTGTCCGTCCCGTCCGTCTGTGAAATCACGCTTAACTCCGAAGTTTTCAGGAGATGAACGAAAACAATGCTGATCGACTTGAAACTGTGCACAAGTAGTTGTTGATCTGATGATAGGTCGGAGGGCCCTATTGAGAAAAAGATACGGCCATATCGGTCCACTTTTACGTATAGGGAGCTCCACCGTGATGCAAGGTTAGCCATGCCCGACCTTGCCACACACAAGGTCGTGGTTTCGATTCCTGCTTACGACCGAAGCACCAAAACGTTTTTCAGCGGCTGGTATTATCCTACCTTTCTCTGCGTTAATGTTCTAGGTTGAATCATTTTCTGAGGGTTTTCAAATGACTTCTACTTATTGTGAGATTTTCTTCAGCGAAGTGGAAACGCCGTTCGGACTCAGAGCTATAAAAAGGAGGTCCCTTGTTCATTGTGAGCTCTCACTATGTGGGAATCGGGCCATGCACTCATGTGATAAGAGAGAAGTTCTACTAACTTGGTATCAACATGTAATCGAATATCTATATTGAGCCTGATACATCGGCTGCCACATAACCTCAAACCAACACTTATAGCTCTAAAGATGAAGCAATAGAATTGTCATCCGATCCGGCTGAAATTTATCATATTTATATTGGTCTCTAACAAAACCATGCAAATTATCGTTCCATAAATATATATCCCCTATTATACATCGACCCCAGATGGCTTCTACGGAACCTCTTAAGAGAAGAAAATTTCATTCGATCCGGGCTGCAATTGATAGCATGGTGTCATATGTGGACAGTTTTCTAGGTGGACCGTGCTAGTATATGAGTCTCTAATTACCATGTCCAAAGAATGCGTCGTCACATTCTCGTCCATAAAATATCATTATCCCCCATATAAAACCGACTCCGCCAAATTGTGGCTTGCGTCTAGCCTCTAGAGGAAGAAAATTCATTCCGATCCGGCTGAAATTTTACATGTAGTATTATGCGTGCTAATGACATCAAAAATCTCACACAATCGCGTCCATATATTATAATGATAAGCCCCATATACACATCTCCCAATCCGGATATACCTCTTAGAGTAAGAAAATTTCATTGCCAAAGATCGACTAGACAATATAAGATAAAAACAAAATGGAATAGTAGATAATAAATAATAACTATCTAATTTTATATGTATCATCATCTAATATATTATTAAATTAGTACCAACATACAGGTCCCAAAAATAATTAAATAAATAAAAGCCTCCCACCAAATATAAAACCGTCCAGCAGATTTGAGCCTTGCGGCAGCCTCTAGACGAGAAAGACAAATTCATTCTCATCGTGGCTGAACCTTTCGACTACATGGCTGTTAGTATATGTATCCACACAACTATGCCAAACATTGGCTTCCACCATCGGGGTCCATACATTATATATAGCCCCATATACACCGGACTCCCAGGATTTGGCTTCCGGACTCTAAGATGCAAGAAAATTTTTACTTCTTACCGGCCTGCCAATTTGATACATGGTGTCGAGTATATGGTCCCTCAAGTGACCATGTCAAATATGTTCCACATCGGTCTTCATAATATAACTCAATCCCCAGATTTGGCTTGCGAGCCACTAAGAGAAGGCAAATTTCATCCGAACCGCCTGAGTAATTTGGTTACATGGTGTTCCAGCTGGTGCTATGGTCTACATAATGTACCATGCAAAAATATGGTCACCATCGGTCCATAATTATATATTAGCCCCATATAAACCGATAGATTGGCTAGAGTCTCTCTAAGAGAATAAAATTTCATCCGAAACCGGCTGAAATTTGGTACATTGGTGTTATAGTATGGTCTCATAACCTGACCATGGCAAATTGGTCACCAACGGTCAATAATTACCCTATTATAGCCCCCAGTATAAAGAGTGCTCCCCCGATTTGGTCTTGCACCTCAGGGTGTATTTAAGCATAATTCACTCCGATGAGGGCTAAATTTTGTACATGTGTTATGTTATTATGGTTATGGCGTCCTCCAATACCAGTCAAAAAGTTTTCCCTATAAACGATCCCCAGCTTGTGACCTCCGCGAGCAAAATTAGGCTCCCCGATTCGAGCCGTTAAATATTTAGTAGCGTTGAGTTCATACATGGTTATCACAACCATGCCAGGGAATTGGTTCATATCAGTCCACTAATTATATTCAATAACAACCCATATAGACCGATCCCAATTTGACCAACAAATCCAGCCAAAAGGCTCCATATTCAGCCTATTGCCCGAGTATTTGGTGTCTGGAGCCTCTTGGATGTGTAACAAATGTTCATCCGTCTGTGCTAGTTATAATGTCCGTGGTTAACAACTATGTCTCCTAATCTAGTATCCATATCGGTCTATAGTTTATATATAGCTCTCTCTTCTATGAATAATCTATTCCTCCCAATCACGCCAAAAACTTGGTCCATATCAGAGTTCATATTGTATTATTCAGCCCTCCATAAGGACCCCTATTATTCATTCTGGCTCCCTACGAACCGCTGCAAAGTTCCTATATCGATTAGTTATATTTATTTGTAGACTTACCTACACATAACATTTTGTCTAATAATATACACGTATGGACTAACTCACCAATTTTAGAAAGACGCATTTAAGATGCCCACAGATCCAAGATGAAAACATAATTTCGATTCTTGTGATTGACAGCTTTTTCGTAGAATTCTCCATCTTTCTTATCCCATGGTGGAGGGTACATAAGGGGGGGGTGGGGGGGGGTGGGGGCGGGGGGGGGTTGTCGCCTGGCCGAACTTACGGTCAGTATATACTTGTTTCCGCTTTAGTTTTCATATTGGAACTTATAGTGTACTGTCATTGATTCTTTGATACCCACGTGTGATCATTAAAATGTAATAAACAAGAAAATGCATAGGCTGGAAATTCGTAGAAAAATATTAATTAACTAGGCAAACTGATAATAGTAAATGTTATGAAATAACAAAATAAGTTTATAAATTAGCGTTAGGTCCTTTGTCATTATTTCGAGGGTGTCAGTCTTTCAGTTGATAGTCTATTAGCAAATAATTATGGGAAGCACTTCTCATCGGAGGAAAATGAAACTTCGGTAACTGCGCCACGTTCGTGCAACTCTCTTGGTTCTTATCCAGTCTTAACCTTGTTTGTGTACGTTCCGCTATATTGTTCATCTCGCGAGCAAAGTTATGCTATCAACTACGTCCTGGACTTCCTGTGTCCTCTGACTTCTTCCGGACCAATTTCTGCGTGTTGTGATTATAAGTTTTGCCCAATAACCGGGTTTTTAATGGTCGGATTTTCTGGTCTATGCCGGAGATCCAGCTCAGCCCAGATCGGCCGTTTGATGATCCTTCGTAAATTGACTCTACGAAAACGGTGGATAGACGTTCGTCGCAAGTTTCATAAAATTTCCTCGTGTCATTTAAAAATTCTTCTCGTGAAGACAAAAGCGGATGAGATGTTTGCGTTATAAGGAAATCTAAATGGACATAATTTTATTGCTGCATACCTCTAAAGAATCCAACGAATTATTGTATATTTTACCTTTTGTACTCTGTTAATCCATATAGGTGCAACTCATGACAAATGATAGCATGTCAGAAATGAGGAGGAGGTAAGTATAATGATGTCGTTTAGTTCGCCTTGTTTTTGCCCGCTCTTGAAAGAGGTTCACACACCACATACCCCTTTCCACTTTTCCACCTATTATAAATGTAAATGTCATTTCATTGGCTTCTCCACCAGTCATTGAATGATACATTATCATTCATAATTCATCGTCAATTCCATCAATCTATCTAAGGTCGTGTTATGATCCAACACAATGACAGGGCTCAAGACTCATTCACAACAATAGCAACAACAACATATAAACGGCGAGTTTACAGCCACTTATTCAAAAATTTTCCACTTGTTTCCTTCCCCTTCCAATTGATGGAGAATAAATTCTAGACGTCAACTACAACAACATGAAAGAACAACAATAACAATAAAGTGGAATAATTTCATGGCTTCCTTTTTATGACTTTCTTCGCTGTTGAGCCCCAAAACCATATGCATCCATCGAATGGAGAAGTATACGTTAGATAGGGTCACGGCCTAAAGTGGGAAAAAGTTTTGATTGGCGGTCACCCCCAGCTTCTGTAGGCATATTCGAAGACAATTCCAGAACATCCAAAAATACTAATTTATTGTGCCTGTGTCGTCATTTGAAGTCCCAATCAAAAAGAACGCATCTCCGGTTGTTCGTGGCTTATTAGCGGTATCTTTAGTGCATTGGTCATTTTTGACTCCGACATCAAGTTGATTTTTAATTTTTTTTGATTTGCCTTGCGTATATCCCTATGAGGCCCACATTTTGGATAAGCATTATCAAAGATCTTAACAAAATATGGAAACTTGTTTGCTTTGAAGCTTATTTGACTTATTATTCATAAGACAAAAAATTGACAGGAGATCTTAACAAGTCAATAGTCACCCTACACTCAAATTAGTCAACCACCAAGGTGTGTCAACCCACGAACACACGATAAGTGCGTTTCTATTTCTGCATTCGTGACTTCAACGTGACGACACATCCCGCACAATTAAATTGTTATTCTCGCCGGGGGGTCGTAGGCCGTGCCAACGGAAAAAATTTGGTGTTTTCTGAAATTGTCTTCGAAATATGCTACAAAACTGGAGGTGACCGCGATTCAACTTTTTTCTGTGACCCTATCTAGATATACATATGATACCTAAGCCATAGGGATTATTGACTATGTACTACGAGTGCGAATTTAAACTCCCCATAGGCCATTACCCACTCACGCATATGTTACGGTTTTCAGAGAATATTTTGTCATAAACCTCTCGTTGATTTCAATGGATGGAACGATCTTACCTTGTCGCTACAGTTTGCGTGTAGCGCCTTCGTTGAGAGGGATCTAGAGAATGTACGTGCTCGGGCGATTTCTATCAGTTTACACAAATGACAGCTGCTTTGTCTCTCTTACTACTCCAACTG
>PGFW01037920.1:4099-14729 GCA_003123925.1 Haematobia irritans | reverse complement strand
TTAGTTGCTGATACGCGATATCTCCTACCCGAAACAATGTTCCTTAGCATAGCTCTGGGCAATGTGGCACCGCATTTTGTCCGACAGACATATTCAGTTATAGGCAAACCAGACATGTCCCATGTTGCCTTGTATTTGCCCGTCCTCCCTCATTGTCCATATCTGAAAAATAAGGTGTTCGGAGTTCTTATCTCAATATTTTTGGGAATATTTGTTTTCCAACTACAAGTACTGGTTCTCGTACGAGCAGTATATTACTGGCTTATACTTTTTTTGGTTGGTTGGTTGGTGTGATTTGGTTCTGCGTTATATTATTTTTCATTTTTCTTCTTTTGGTTTAGTTGGTTGTTTTGTTCGTTCTTTCTTTTCCAAAAGATGTTTGCTTAGGTGTTTCATTTCCGTTTCATAAAAATATCATAGTAATCCAACGTTCAACGAGTGGTTTTGTTTTTTTGTCAACGTTTTTTTTCTTAAAAGTTTTCAAAGACAAAGCCGAATATATAGCAGACAGGTATGGCTTGTGTATTTAGTTCAGAAATTGGGAACATTGAAAAAGTCTTCTGGTTTCCTATGGTAATAGTTCAGTGACACATGTTCCTCGGAATCCTCCCACACCTCTCTGCAGAATCTTTAGGGTCCATGAGACACGTGTACCAAAAAGGTGGCTTGACATTGATAATTGTTTTAAATTTCAGTGTCAATAATGTTTTTCTATTTTTTATTTAATGACGTTTTTTTTTAAAGCTAATATTTTGTTTAGTATTCTATATTTTGTTGTATTTCAAGTTGAAGATTTAACAGAAAGACTTCCACTTCAAAAATAAGCATAAAAAGTGTTATTTCCTAATGTTGTTTAAAATAGTTGAAAATGTCAAATAATATTTTTGTTTTAAAAGTTTGATGGCAATAAAATAAAATACAAAAAATTAAATGGGTTCAGCCGACCCTAAGCCCAATATACCCTTTACCAGAGATTTAAGTCGTAGCACTGAAAAAAAAAGCATACCTCGTTCCCAAAGATTTTGTCTTTACTTTAAAAAAATTCGGTATTGATGTCTCGAGCCAAAGACAGCGGAGAATACAAGTAAGGGATACTTTAGAGCACAATTCTTCTTTTTAAATTTAGGTTTTGTGTATTGGCTTCTTAGGAAGCAATTTTTAATTTTTGCGCTTTCTCCAGCTTTTTTTCTTCCATATGCTATCAAAGTCCTTTTAAAAGCGAGTTTAACGGCAACTTGTATTTTTTACAAATTAGGACTACGGACTTCCAGTAGAAATTATGCTATGTTTCAGTAAAAAAACTTCTTTAAATAAAGTTTTGAAAAAACATGTCCTAATATTTGAAGCGATTTTTGCTTTGTATCAAGGTGCAAAAAGAACAATAAATTTAAAGACAAATTTCATTAATTTTAAAAGAATTTTTCTGGAATATTAAAGTCAAGTTGAGCGCTTAGCCTATAAATTTTTTCATTCATGTTAAGATACCCATTTTTAAGTCAAATCACTTAATTATAAAGGAACAAATACGACTTCATGAAAAGTTTATCGACTTTTGGACAAGGAAAATAACTTTTATTTTAGAAAAAGTGCGTCTTCTATGCTAAGCAAAATTTGTAATTCGTATTTTAAAGACATGAAATCTTTGACCTCACGACAATATTTTTTTCAGTGTATGGACTCGGCTGTAGCTGAAATTTGTTTGTAAGGGGCCAATGCTCTACTCGTAACGTATTACATTGTTATATCTACCTATTTAAACCAATATTATTATAGACGTGAATCGCTTAATATCAAAATTTATATACACAGGAAAAAATTTCACGAAAATTTTTCCACTTAAAATTTGAATTGAGTTTTAAAAAATATTCAATTAAAAATTTAATTGATTCAACAACTTTTTAAATTGAAACAAACATTAGTTTTTTAGTTAGATCAATCTAATCTTGTTAATTACTTTAAATTATACTTTTTAATTGAATACTATCATTTCTGTGATTGGAAGACCATTTCAAATAAAAAATTAATTGGATCCATTTAAATTTCGTGTTGAATACAGGAAACATTTTGTGTCCGCAGTTTCAGACTTATTTGTGTTAGATCAGACATTGGCGCATAATAATCACGAGACTAATAACAAATTTTTTAGATCTAATGAGAAACATAATGTTGAAATTTGGGCTCCAGAATACCAGGAGGAAAGTTTCGACTTTCATATTCGCCATAGGATTTGTAAAGCATTGTAGCATTTTCCAAATGGGTCCATACCGGTGGTTAGTTTATGTGACAGCACCGTTTTATCAAGGCTCCAATTAACTGCTATACTAGCGCAGGTCAATTTGTGAGACCAAATTTCTGGCCTGATTCTACGTTAGTTCAATGGCGAGAACATCCATTTCTAGATTCAAAAGCGCAATGTCCAATTATGAGTTTATATTGGCTCACCAGAATTACTGGGAAGGATAATCCTTCCTAAAATCTATTGTATTGGTCGAAACTGGGATATATGCAGCGTTCGTAGCCATAGTGGCTCAAAGCCATTTGAAGTTTGCCAAAGAAAGTGGGCAAAGGAATCAACCGATATACCATGAAAAGTTAGAACTGTAAAGAGCTAGGGAGTTATTTCGCTCGCACGAAAGTGGCCAAATTCACGAATTTTGTGTTCTCCGAGTATTATCGGTTAGTCAGTCAGTATTGAAACCCTTAGAAGACAAACGTTTCGGCCGCCATCACACTCGCACGCTTCAACAAAAAATGGCTTAAAATTGAGGTTCCTCAGAGTCATTTCTACCGCATCAGAAGTTTTATAAAACAGTGTCTGTGACAAAAATTTTCACAAACTATTGATCTTTAATTTGCGACTGTAACGTGTAATAAATGTAAATGCCTAATAAAAATGGATAGATGGACATAAATATGGAGATCGTTAAATCGACTCTGACTTCCAAAACTGCTCTTTTACCATTGAGTGCTTAGTTAATTGGTGAGTCAGACGTGTATGATACCAACTAGACCATGGTGGCTCCTCCGAAAGAAAAATTTGGATCAATAATGATCACTTATTTTAAGGATTTTTTCCTTTATGTAAGTGAATTTCAGGACAAACACAAAATTCTCTGATTTCATTTGCTCTTTGAAAGCATTCGTCTCCTCTGCACATATTCGATTCATTGAGAATTGTTCTTGTTTATCATACAAATAAAAACTTCATTTTAACTGCCTAACCTGTATTTAGAAGAAAAATAAAATACAAATGCCAAGATAGTATAGCAAAAGATACTGAGAACTCATTATACTAACAGTTTTCCGCTCATAAATATGATGATTTAAGCTATAACAGTTGTAAGGTGTGTTTCGAGTTCATTTAGGTTTATTGTAGATATTCGCGTGTATAAATCATAATCACTTTTCTGGAAAGAAATGTCCATAGATACTCTTACCTCAATGATTCAGAGCATTATCTCGTACCATCATAAAACTGCAATAAAAATGTACGCTGTCATGGTGTTGTTATCACTTGCATTGGATAATGCATTTTCCCCATATTTTCATATGAAACGGGCAAAAAAAAATAATAAAACAGACAATTCATCATAATTCATAGCAAACACAATGCTAATCGTCCACCTCTCACATCACCATCATTAACATCATAGCAATCATCTTCAGAGTTTATCAGACGACCAACTTTCTTTATCAGCCATCAACCGTTTGGAATACCACCAGAATGCATCGTTTGGCTCTTATCAGTTTGTAAGTTGACAACTTTACGGTTCACTGAAAGACGGTTATGATCTCTGGAGGTATCTGAGTTTGAACTCGTTGAGATTATATGTGCAGGGTTGTCGGATTCGTTGAGGATTCAACTGCCATAAGTTGAAAAACAAATCTAAGATTGTTTAATAGTGGCTAATACATTGTTGAGGTATGTTATCGCATTCTTTTATCCATGCCTAGGAGATTTCTCATTTTTACAGGATTCTTTAATACTAGTCACCTTTGTGTTATCAAGTCATTGGGAATTTAGTAATCTTGACAGGAGTAATGATGCCATCAAGTGAGATTATTGGAAGGAATATGAATGTTGTATTTAAATTCAAGGGAAGTGTATTTCTTACAATACAAATATTTATAAGATATTAATTGCCTGTTCATGAACCACAGGCCGAATCGTTCGTCTAAGATTGAAAACCAAAATAATTTAGATAATTACTGGTAGAAAATCAATAAATTTCTCATGAACTCATTATTATTGATTTACTATCGAAAAACAATTGGTATTCCACAGACTCTGGTTTTCGAGATATCAATATGGGATTTTTGATGAATCGTTCGTCTAGAGGCGAACGAAAATTCCACGAACAGGTAGTAAAGGAAATAGAAAGCTCCCAATCGACTGTTAGGGTATTTTTTTACTAAACCTTATAGCACCGACCATTCCTATAATTGGTTTCGATTTTCTATGAAGTGAGAATATAATTAGGAAGTCGACATATACAATATGTATAGCGTTTTGCGAAATGTAACGTGAAACATCATGACAACGTTTTGCTGTGAACAACTTACAAAAGACATCAAAGTAAAGCGTTTTATGAATCGAAAAGGACCGCGCTTATTTATAAGCGGTTTAAAAGAGAACGATTGTAAAAGCAATCGTTTTTGTAACGTATCGTAAATTATACTTTTCTAAAAACGCTTAAAATATACAGGTTTTGCGAAATGCTAAAAAACAACACAATTTATTAATGAAATTTGTGTAAGCGGTTAAAAAACATTTTTATTGTTTTGAATAACTTGTTTTTTATTGATTAAGCTAAAAAACCATATTTAATGTTTATTTTTTATAGTATAAAATAAAAATTACTAATAAAAAAGAAAACTTCGCATCCCCGTCAAAATTTTCTGTTATTTCGCAGCAATATTAGTTTTTTTTCCTCCACACTTTGTCAACGGCATTTTGACATTGTGGCTGCTGGGTTAAATGGTTGAAGTTGCGCTGAAAAAATATTTGTCGTGAGCCAATGATTTTGTGTTCCTAAAAATATTAATGTCATTTTGCTTAGCATTGTTCCAAAATCGACAAAACTGTTTCAATGAAAGTCGTTTTATCCTTATACGACTAAGTGCTCGATTAAAACGTGACTCTGACTAGTGGTCAACTTGACTTTCATAAAATGTCGGATTTTTTTAAAATGAAATCGTCTTAAATTTGAATATATCGTCAGAATATTTTCAATAGTTATTACCATTTTTCAAAAATTCGTTTATAATTTAATCAGGTGGTAATATTTTATATGTTCATTAACTTAAATTTTTTACTTGACTAATTGTTGTTAATCTAACCTGTAAACACCTTGTTTATATTATGTCAAATAAACGCAAAAAATGGAGACTTTCATAATATTAATATAGACTGGTTTATTGTAAATCATAGTTTATTATACTTCTTACTGATTATCGGAGGTTTGTGATGTTGATAATTTTAACATTCGTCTTTAAAAAGGTATCTTTGAAGTAGTTCACTCCGAAAAAAAAGGATAAGAATGAATATAATATTTAAAATTTGTCAAGTACCAATAACCAAAATTTATATATATGTGGTAATTGTGTTCTAATAGGTATCCTTAATTTCTATTATTTTCAGTCCTTTTTTAGCTGCGGGAATTCAAATTATACCATCATTTTCAGATGAATATTCTTAGATTTGGTTGTGGGACTTATATCGATATTTCTATTGCAACTCTCCTTTTGGCAGTTTAGCATACTTACTCAATGTTTTGCATGTTGTTGGCTCACTCCGCTGGATCGGTCTGGATTCTACTAATATACTCAATATCTCTAATATGTGTGTTTGTTGGTCTCTTGCCGACTGATATCGTGTTTTGTTGTCTATCCTTCAACACGATGTCTTTGCCCGTCTTTTAAATATGTGGGCCTGCTTCGTTACTCAATTTATTTAAAATCTAATGTTCCCTTATTGATATATTTATTTTTATTAAAATATTACACTTAGATTATATATATATATTTTGGATATTTAAATAATTATTACATCTACTTATTATAACCATAATAAAACATCGTATAATATATCTGATATATTTTAATATAATTGTATAGAATAGGCCATATGTTATATACCGTCCCAGCAGAGATTAGGATCATCAGTCACGCGCAGATAATTTTTTCTAATTAATTTATTTAATAATAACTAGTTAATTTATACATTGAGAGAAAAACTTCTGGATCTGGAAATAAAGTGGTGAATATATTAGAGCCATTATTCATGCTACCCCAGCAAAAAATGGAGCACTATTTCAGCAGGATTGTAAGGGAGAGAGGCAGTACCAACTGCTTACAAACAACTGATTTTTGAGGGCGATGTCCCGATTTTGAGCAGCTTCTACACAGCGCTGATATAATTGCTCATCTTAATAGAAATATTTGGTCAGAAGTGAATATAAAATATGTGAGTATAGCATTGAAAATGGCAGTGAAGCAAAATAGGCACTACCGTTTTATGCATGCTATACTGGCATGAACGAATGATCATAAACTACTTGATTTCTCGTTTACGTTATTGCCACGCGCATTCATGCAGTGTGGATGCACTGTCCTTACTTTATTTGTATGCCAAAAAGCGGCAACTAAACTCTTACTGTTGAAGAATTTTTTTTGCTGGACATAAGTAAAATTAATCGTAATCTGAAAAAACGGGTGCATTGGCATTAAAAATGGACAAACTACATAAAAACAATTTAAACCTACCCAATTTGCTTCCACTGTTCACTCCTTGCAAGTTCTTTTATACATTCAATTAGGGCGATTTTTCACTAGGTCCGCTCATAAAATTAGATACGAAGTACACTTTTGAGTTCTTTCGCCGGATCCAATGAAATTTTAGTGTATTACAATTAAATTAATCCATTTGAGCAATAAATATTAAGCAAATTCCTGGGATTAGGCCAGTAATACATTTTTAATGAGATCCATATTTAATGCCGAAAAAAATAGGCCGGGCAGAAAAATTTCGTCGTTATATTTTTCAATGTTATAAACATTATGTCTTTCTCGACTTAAGAAATTTTAAATATTGACAAATTTGAAAATATTCAATTTACATTGACACATTACATTACACAAACGACTAAATTGTTCGCAAATATGGAAATTTAAATTATTACAAACCGATTTCCAACATTCTATTCTCTGTGTGGCAAAATCATTCAGTGGTAAAGAGCAAAATCTTTGGAACGCGGCCCATGCTTTTCAGTATGAAAAATTCGGTAGACTATTAATCTCCATTTTCATGGCAGGCTTCCGCGTTTTTGTGCAACGAACTTACTTACTTACTTAGAATCTTACTGTGGAGATATCCTGTCATCCTGACCCTATAGTTCATATGTCAGTTGGGAACATAACACACAAAAAAACTAAACATTTTATTTTATGACATAGTGTTCCAAACACGGGATTTCATAAATTGTAATAAAAAAAACGGTCATAATTAAAATAAAAATTGTGGTTTTGAAGTGACTACGAATGAATACAATTATAAATGAAGTTATATATAATTTTTCGAATACTGAAAAATGTGTAATTTTACCAATAATATATCCCAAGCAAAAAAATCGTCGCCAAAAAGGTAGTGCAAAATGTTCTTTTGGAATCGCGGAAGTGGCGTCAAACATTGGCGCATAAGCGATGAATTTAAACAACGGGCTTGTCAATAGGAACGGATGTCCACCATTTTAATTCACTCATAATCCTTTTTTTGAATATAGTGAATTAAATTTTTAGTAATTTATAAAATAAATATATGTTATCTTTTACAATGAAAATGTAATGTTTTATATTAAACTATATTAATTAAGAAAGTATAAATGGAATTTAGCCATTAGAAAGAAAAAAAGTTAGCAGCTTTTACTTGAACATCATTAAATTCTTTAATTGGGATGATAAATCCAAATTCTTAATCATTAACAGTGATAAATCCTCTTTTTACACTTTTTTTATTAACTCTTAATCTATTTTTAACCTAAATTGAAAAAAAAAATTAAAATTTCTATCAAATATGAAAAAAGCGAAGTTATAAAATGTAGCTCAAAATGATTGTGTAATCCATATCAATGCTTTGGAATAACATTTTTGGAAGTGCTTTTTAAAAGTTGTGCCTTTAGAAGAACTTCCAATTTCTTTTTGCTGGATATAAAACTGTCATAACATTAAAATGTAATTTTGGATTTTGTTTGCCCTAATTGGCTAGCATACAAATAATAGATCCATAGCATAAAAAACCGTTAAAAGCTAGCGAGCAAAAAACATAATTGTATAATTATTTTATTTTATAGCATATCGCTACAATTTATAACATGAGGCAACCTGAGCATAGTTAATGTAATTTTCATCAAAGTTAAAAAGTTAATAATTTTAATTTAACTTTTTAAAATATATTAAAAATGTACGGCAATTCATGTGTGTAAGCTGTTGAGTGTTTGTTCAGTTAAACGTTAGCCGGGGAGACTACATTTTGCAACTTATTTCTGTTTAAACTGCAGTTAAAGTCTTACACAGGATATATTGTTTTTTTTTTTGATTCAATCACGAAATTAAATTGAATCCAAGGTTAATTTTTTAAATTGAAAATGTCTTCAAAAATACACAGGAATAATAAGTATCAATTAAAAAATTAATTGAAAGGTCATTTACAAAATTAATTGATACGATTATATTTTTGTGAATTGGAGTTTTGTTTCAATTACAAAATTTGTTGAAATCAATAAAATTTTGAATTGAATATTTTTTAAAAAACTCATTAAAAATTTAATTGGAAAAATTTTCAATGAAAATTTTTTTCTGTGTAATGGAGCTAGCATGAAAAATCGTCATGTAAATATCATAAGAAATTTCGTTTAAGCTGTTAATTGTTTCCATGCATCATTTACTTCTAACTATGGGGGCATTGGCAACGAACGCCCAAAAAAAATGGAATTAGATCGTGAACGTGGATTAACTCAAAAACAGTGTATCGATAATCGTCTAGGAACGCAGTGTTTATTTATAGGATCAGGGTCAAAAAAATTTTTTGGTTATATATTGTTCTGATATAAGCACAAAGGGTGCCCGCAAAATTTAGGGTTTTTATCACTTTGGGAGATTTTTTTATTTAGGCGGTGAATATTGGGAAATTTTCTTATTCTAAAACTCATTAAAATTTAATTGAAAAAAATTTTCAACGAAATTTTTTTTTCTGTGTAATGGAGCTACATGAAAATGTATGTAAATATCATAGACAATTTCGTTTTAGGGCTGTTAAATGTTTTCCATGCATCGATTTAACTTCTATATGTGGGAGATTGGGGCAACGGAACGCCCAAACAAAATGAAATTAGTCGTGAACGTGGATAACCTCAAAAACAGTGTATCGATAATCGTCTAGGAACCAGAGGTTTATTTATAGGATGCAGGGGTCAAAAAAGAATTTTTTGGTTATGATATTGTTTCTGATATAAGCACAAAAGGGTGCTCCGCAAAATTTAGGGGTTTTTATCAACCTTTTGGGGAGATTTTATTTAGGCGTTTGGAATATTGGGAAATTTTCTTTATTTTGTTTTTTTGTAAAAACATCCTCTGGCAAATCAGCAACAATTCTGACAATGAAATTTGGAAGAAAAAACGATACACATGAGTGTTTTGAAGTTTTTGGAAGTCTTTTTGGTCGAAATGATCTTAAAATAATAATGTTCATTTGTTCACTATTGTTTGTTTTTCGACCTAATATGATACAAAAATGTTTAGGGGTTTTGAAAAAATCTACACAGAAAAAAAATTTCCGTAGTTAATCTAACTTTAAATGTAATTTATTTTTTATTGGAAACATTGTATTTGCTAGTAGTTGAAAATTTTATTATCTTTTATCGAAATTTTCCCAGCTAAATGTATGCCCCAAACCATTTATGAACTAAAAACGTGGAGTATAAAAGTTTCATTGACGCGTACACAATAAGTTCCAATGATGAACTAAAGCAAAAGAAAGATTTTTCGTACGAATTCCCAAAAATAGTAAGAATGAACTGCCGTAATGGTTAACAAATGGTCATGAAATTTGGCGCCCAATATTTTCTTCTTTAGCTTTTAGTAAATGTTTTTCTTCTATGAGAGGAATTGTAATTTCGTGAACTGTAGTTAAAAAAGTAGCACAACAGGGCATTAAACATTTCCTGATTTTAAACAACGCTTGTGGAAATCTCAAATGTGGAGCACAATTTAGTTCAATTTTTCGTTGGGCGAGTCCGGTTATGTTTTTTTTTATTGTCTTCTTACCTTAAAAGCAGTTTACTTTTTTCTTTCGGTGTAGAATCTATTCTATTCTTAAAAAACTAGGGGGGAAGGTGTATATAGTCCTTGAATTTTTGAAGTCGAAATATTCAATTCATGTCGCGGACATCGGAGGTTGGATAGACGTTCTTATTGGCCATGAATCGCTTCTTGTCGTTTATTGTCCAGTTGCAGAAACTTTTCCCTGAGTGTTTGACTCTTGAGCCACATAGAGAGTTTCGGTTTTGCGTCTTAGAAATCTAAGAATTATAGTTCTTCGCTCCTGATCTCAAGCCTAATTTCTTATGGCGCAATA
>PGFW01037910.1:31998-46499 GCA_003123925.1 Haematobia irritans | reverse complement strand
TCATTTTTCTTCCCATAAAATCAGTATTTAAATCTGGCTCTTCTTTACTTCTTGCTCTTTCGTTTGGCTTTTTTTTATGAATTAAGTTGCTGATTTATTACGAAAAAGGTTTCGTTTATTATTATTGTTACAGTTTGATTCCATAATATATGAATTACGGAATGTAACACTTTGCTTCCTTCCATTAGGAATGCAAGTGTCATATAATTATTATCTCTCGTTTCTCTAAGTAAAGATACTAGCACGGTCTTATAAATACAAACGTATTAAGTCTGTTACGTCGGATTAACCATTTCAGATAATGTTTGTTGTTATAGTTGTTTAGTATATCGAAACTATCGTGTGCAGAAGTCTTAAAACTCAAGACCGATATGCGTCGAATCGATATAGAAATTTTTACAGAACTAGACTAATGTGAGGACAATAATAACTCAATTTCACGAGGCTTCAAGATATTTTATTTATAATAAAGGGCACAATTGAAAATAAATCATATCTTTCGGTCCGGTGTAAATTTGAGTCCATAATATATATAAAGGCCCATCCGATCCCCAGGTTTGGTTATACTCTTACTATACTAACAATAGATCGCTAAATTACATCTAAGTGACTCTCAATATATATCCGCTGGCTCAAAATTGGATCTAGTTTATTAATTTGATGGTTTCCATAGATGTTGTACAACTGTTGTTTATATAAGTCAGTTTTTAGTACTCCTTTGATACTTATGTGTGAAAGAGACAGATAAAACATAAATCTGCTTACTCGATTTATATTAATTATATATGTAATATAAAAAGCCTTACGAATCCCAAATTGAGAATAACGACTTCACAATATAGTGAGTTATATATAAAATAAGAACACTTTATAAATCTGCGACAATTTCGTTTTATCATAATATAAATATATTTTTCCATAAATATGGAACTGTTATAGATGTTGGACTTAAGTAACAATTTAGAAGACAATATATTAATAAAAAGGTATTTATACCTTGCCGTCCTGGCATGCTATGGTTAATACATATCTCCTAAATTATAGGAAAAGAATATATTAACTAGATTGATATAGTGTGATGACATCACTTTTTAGTCTTCGTATAGATTTTTCTGACGGAGGTGATCGTTATTTAATAGACTTTAATCTTCTTTTGTGTATTATTTTTATTTCTGTTATTTAAATATAAATATCATCGCTTTCTTCGAATTATTAAATCGGCAAATGTTGTCATTTATTCAATATTAACAGGTGTAGGTCGTCAAATGTTGACCACCTCAAGATCGCTGTATTACTCTCTCTACTTTTCCCATTATTGAGTTCTCTCTTTAAACGCAAAGATTACTAATTAAATGGCAAAATTCTATTTTAGTTCAGACACAGGACCAATTTATGTTTGTGTCTTTCACTTCATGATTTTATTGTGGCCTCAGTATTCTCTATGCAGGATTTGGAAGCTTTTTAACTGCATCTCTCTGTCCTTTGATACTTCTATCATTTTAACTTTTCTGCCCGACTCTCATACAAAAAACTTATGTCTATTTTTGTCATATGAGTTTAGTTTTTCAGACAATACATGTAATAACCAAGCATATAAAACTATGTATAATGGTACAGGTATTGTAAATACCTCAACTTCAGTCCACTATCAAGTTTCTTATTTACCTAACATTTAGTGGATATTAATGGAATATTTCTTATAATGTCAACTTTCTGGAAAGTAAAAGCATAGTCATTCATATTGAACCAAACGTATTCGCAACTTTGTTGTATATGTCGAGTTCGTCGGAAATAAATCGCTTATTATATGACTATACTCATTGGGACCCATTGACCACCATTTTTCTTCCCATAAAATCAGTATTTAAAATCTGGCTCTTCTTTACTTCTTGGCTCTTTCGTTTGGTTTTTTTTTATGAATTTGGCTCTTTTTCGAAAAAAAAGTTATTTCAAGTGATTCCAATAAAATAACACTGCCCAAATGCATGTCATAATTTCTCTAAACCTACCGTCTTAAAAACAACGAATATGGAATAACAGTAATGTGTGTTAATGTTAGATTCGAAACACGGAGTCTTAAAACGGTACTCGTCCAAACCTATTAGATGCTTGTGGACATAAAACTCAATTCAAGCTTCAGATATTATTTTTTTATTCACCATATCCAGGGAAAATTCGCCATTTATATATGACATACTAAATACAACAACGTCCAATGGGTCTAGTATTAGGTTTCAAGCTTAAATAAACTGAGTTTAATAATCAGTTTTATAATTATAAAATCAGATAAAAAAAATGCAATCTTTATTATTATTTGTAATTTAAAGCCTTAAAACCAATTGAGATAAATTCCTATAAATCTAATAAAAAATAACACCTAAAGGCAAAATGTTTTATTTATAATCTAAAATGCTTAGATGTGGGGACTTAAGATTATAATAATATTATATACTTCTTAAATTATAGGAAAAAATATATTAATAATATTAATATTATATTATATTCAGCGAGATGATCGTTTTTAAATTTTTTGTGTATATTTTTTTCTGTTAAATTAATTATTACTATTATAGAAATGTATTATAACGGCATCGTCAGTGACATATACTCCTAAGTACATTATTGAGTTTCTCTTTTAAACGCAAATAATTAAAATTCATTTTTGCACACCATATGGTTGTTTTCTTTCATGATGATCCTTGTGCCATTTTTATAGTTTTGGAAGCTTTTACTGTCCTTGTATTGATATTCACATTTTCCCCGCTTCAAAATTAATATTTTCTGGATTTTCAGACTTAACCAGCAAAAACTAGGTAACCATATCTCATTACAATTGACATTACCATGAGTAAAGCTGTCATTACACGTTGCATTACATTGCGGCGAGTTATAATGACTAACTTGTAATGACAAAAATAAATACTTGGTAATTTTCGAATTGTTATTCTCAAATTTTTAGGCAGTTGTAGTTAATATAAGTATTCACATAATCGAGCACTTACATAAAAAATCAAAAAGAATATGTAATGTAACGGGTAATTCTGAAAGATTTTTCCGTTAAGAATTTTTTATCACAAATATTCATAATAATTTGTTTAATTACAATTATCATATTATGTTTTAAATAAATGCTTTCTTATACCTCATTCACATTACACTTCCAAAAATGCGCTTAAACTAAATTTCAAATGCCATTTGCCTTATAAAAAAGGGACTTAAAATCCACTTTTAGTAGATTGTGAACCTTATGTGAATTGGCTATTGGATATATTATAACGTAATTCACGAATCCAACTCCCTTAACAACCTACGTTTATTTCTATTTTAAGTGTGACATTAATTTGAGTGTAATCATCTTTAGATTATTTATTAGATTTTTTTATTTATACAATATTGTATCTCTATTCACAGTAGTTCTCCTATTACAGCACACTCGCCATATTTTTTATCCATTGTATCGGCGATAGAAATCAATATTTTTCGAGATTTTGTTGCCTAAGCACAATAAGTGGCTATTTTTGCAAGCTTTGGTGTATCTACGAATAAGTCATTACATATTAGGTGATTATATGCTTTAAATGCACTACTTATTTTATGGCCGAAAGTATGCCTGGGGAGAAGTACTTTCCTCCTAGGACATGCGTATGTAAATGTAATCCGAAGGGATGCCAATTAATAAGTGGTTATTAATTTTTAAATAGGCTTACCTACAAGATTGCCGGGTAATGAGAATTTTTGCTGGGTAGAATTGCGCCAGAAATAAATTTATTTTATTTTATTTATTTATTTTTTTTAATTTTATTTGCACGTTAGTGTACGTTGGTGGAGACAAGAGTCTCATAAACCAGGCCTACCCAGCAAAAACTCTCATTACCCGGTAATCTTGTAGGTAGCCCTATTTAAAAATTAATAACCACTTACTAATTGGCATCGCTTCGGATTACCTTTACATACGCATGTCCTAGAAGGAAAGTACTTCTCCCCAGGCATACTTTCGGCCATAAAATAAGTAGTGCATTTAAAGCATATAATCACCTAATATGTAATGACTTATTCGTAGATACACCAAAGTTTGCAAAATAGCCACTTATTGTCTCAGCCAACCAAATCTCGAAAATATTGATTTCTATCGCCGATTACAATGGATCAAAATATGGCGAGTGATGCTGTAATAGGAGAACTACTTGAATAGAAACGAATATTGTATAAATAAACAAATAATCTAAATAAGATTACACGCAAATTAATTTCAAACTTAAAATAGAAATAAATGTAGGTTGTTTAAGGGAGTTGGATTCGTGAATTACGTTATAATATATCCAATAGCCAATTCACATAAGGTTCGAATCTACTAAAAGTGGATTTTAAGTCTCTTTTTTATAAGGCAAAAGGCATTTGAAATTTAGTTTAAGTGCATTTTGGAAGTGTAATGTGAATGAGGTATAAAAAAGCATTTATTTAAAACATAATATGATAATGTCATTAAACACAATTATTATGAAATATTTGTGATAAAAATTTCTTTACGGAAAATTTTTCAGAATTACTGTCACATTACATATTATTTTTGATTTTTTTATGTAAGTGCTCGATTAATGTGAATAATTATACCTATAATGGTACCATCATTTATTCTATTTTATTTATTTCGTTAACTACAAACTGCCTAAAAATTTTGAGAAATAACATTTCGAAAATTACCGAGAAGTATTTATTTTTGTCATTACAAGTTAGTCATTATAACTCGCCGCAATGTAATGCAACGTGTAATGACAGCTTTACTCCTGGTAATGTCAATTGTAATGAGATGTGGTTACCTAGTTTTTGCTGGGTAGTTATAGAATAACATAATTTATTTTGTTATAAATAAATGTTTTGAAATATTCTCAAATATTTATATTTGATCTTTTATGGGCACAAGGACGAACGCTATTGAATTTGGAAGAAATCGGATCAAATTTAGATATAGCTCCCATATATGTTCCGCCCGATTTCGACAAATGGGGTCACGTTGCGCTTTTTTCAAACGGATCGTAACCAAATTTGGCAAGAGGTAATCTTTTTCATTGCCCTTCAAGTCTGCAAAATTTCATCCAAATCGGTTCAGATTTAGCTATAGCTCCCACATATATGTACCGCCCGATTTTTCTAAATTTCGCCATAAAACCCTTATTTATCAACCGATCTTACTCAAATTTGGCTAAATATAGTCTTCTAATTAGTACTAACTATATGTGCAAAATTTTTAATTTTATTTATTTATTCAACAACGTAATATAAAAAGCCGAAAAATTTCATCGAAATCGGTTCAGATGTAGATATAGCTCCCATATATGTATCTCCCGATTTTGAAAAATTCGCCCCTAATAACCTTATGTTTGACCATACAGGCCTCATTTCTTAACTGATCTTACTCAAATCTTACATAAGAATATTGCTCGATTTTTACAAATTTTTCTTTTTTAATAATGGGCTCAATATTAGTGGCATACTAACTCCGTAGGTGCAATATCAACTACAGCCAGTGTTGCTAGAAGTAGGGGAAATTCCCTATATATAGGGTTTTTCTAATATTTAGCGTCTTGTAGGCACGTTGGACCACAATGTAGGGACATTTTCACTCAACACAATTTGTAATAATTTTTACATTTTGGTGGCTCTAGAGGAGGAAATTAGAAGCCGGCAAGGCTTGATCTTTAACAACATTTACCACTCGTGCCAATAAAAAATCGAACAAAATTTGATGATTACCACAAATCTACCAAACAAATATTTCTATAGAAATTTTTGTCAAAACTTTATTCCTGTAGAAAATTTTGTCAACATTTTATTTCTATAGAAAACTTTGTCAAAATTGTATTTCTATAGATTTTTTTCAAAAATATTATTTCTATTAAAAAAAGTTCTCAAAATGCTATTTCTATGGAATTTTTTCTCAAAATTTTATTTCTATAGAATTTATTATCAAAATTGTATTTGTATAGAACAATTTCTCAAAAAAATTTGTTTTGTTTATAGAAACTTTTCCAAAATTTTATTTCTATAGAGATTTAACAAAAAAAAAAAATACTATTTCTGGTAGAATTCTACCAACTGTGGCAACCGTGGTGGTAATACAAATTTATTTTCTAAGTTATATACATTGCATTTTCATGTTTTAAGATAATAACGTACTTAGAACCATTTTTGATTTGTAAAATTTGTTTAAATTTAACGAAAAATATTGTAGGGAAAATTGTTTGGGAATGTATGGGAAAGTAGGGAACTTTTTTATCCTTGTAGGGTAAACCGAACATTTTCCCTGGCAACACTGACTATAAGCTATAGTCAGATTGAGACAAAGCACCCATAAACATGTACCCCTTAATTTCCTTAAATATGCAACTGCGGTTTATCTCCCAGTCCTATATCAATGTTACCCCACAAATGCTTATGCAAATGCAAATGCTTCAGTAAGGGTGGTTTAGGGTATGATATAGTCGGCCCCGCCCGACTTTCTACTTTACTTACTTGTTTTTTTTTTTAATTTTATTTACACGTCAGTGTACGTTGCTGGAGACAAGAGTCTCATAAACCAGGCCTAGTTATAGAATAACATAATTTATTTTGTTATAAATAAATGCTTTGAAATTTCCATTTCCTAAACTCAAATACCAGTCTGTCAAGAAAGTTCTTTGACATATGCCAAACCTATTTCACACTTCTCAGAAATAATTGGAAGAATATTAAATTTTATTTAAATTTTTATTCTGTTGTACGTAGTATATACTTTCCAAAATACATACTAATTTTTTTTTTTAAATTTCATCTTATATTAATTTGTTTGGAACAAAACATAATTTTTAAATTCCCATTGGTGCAAAACACTTTCTTGGCAAACTGTTATTTATATTTATCTCTTTTTATGAAAGAGAGTAGAATCCGTGATGGTCCATGTTTTGTGTGAAATTCATGCAGCAGGTTCGTAAAGATTTGTTGTATTTCCTGAAAAAACACGTCTAGTCGTTCACGTAATTCAATATGGAGCTTGCAATCAAAAATTAGATTGATGTTCGTCCTCATATTTCTGTTCCGTAGCCAAGTCTAGTGGATTGCTTGAACGCATTTTGAAAAAAGAAGGTGTATGCAATATGTCGCTGGTCTACTAAGAGGTCGATTTATTCATCTTGATGGTACGTGTGGGTTTGAGGACGACTGGCATTTGTACCACTGAATTTTTCGGAGGTTCGGGAAAAGTTTTTGCGGAAGATATCTTGTCTTTTGTAGTCTTCGCAGCCACTGCCTTCCATTAGTACACATTGGAATACGTTGTTTGAGCTGTCTTCCTTTATGAGAGAAAGCGAGTGCGTACGAGTCAAGTCCTCGATTTACGTCCGTTGAGTTGTTCCGGAATTTGTGCACGGTTCAATCGAAACCAAACAGCGGTAAAGCCGATTAAGAGTATATAAACAAAATGATAAAACGAACAAAAAAAATGATCAGGGTTTAAAAATTAAGTTCATAAACAAATGAGAGAACGCCGTTAACGTTGGTTACCAGCATATAGAAAACAATCGCTCAGCTTGCGACAATTGCGGTGGTATATATGTAATATCAATGAAAATTTGGACGGGACATATTCCGGCTAAAGAATTTCAGAAATAATGATGTTTGCGTTGGTGTTTCACTTATGGAAGACGGTTTCGTCGAGTAAGAGTTGAGCAGAAGAAATCGGACGACGTTAAAAGTCGAGGGAATGGGCGACGTAAAGTGCAAAGTTGGATGGAAGAACAAGTGAAAATTTGACGACGCGTAAATCGAAACATACGTAAAACCGAGGAGAACGTAGAATCGAAGGCTGCGGATTTGCACAACCAGAACTAGAGCCAGCATGTTTTGCGAAAAAAGTCGAAACTTGTTGATTTATTTTGAGAGTTAAATGATGTTAACCATGTAGTTCGTTGGCAGGATTAGCGGAAGGGGGAGTAGCTAACAAGTGCAATTTTTGGTGTCTGAGAAATTTGCCGCATTTGGTGATTACCTTCTTCAATTATCAGGATCTATGCCTTATCGAGATGCATGCAGTGCACCAGTAAGGGTATGAAACGCTTGTCCCTAATGGTGAAGAGAAAGTAGTGATTTGAGGAATATCTTGCAGACAGCAGCAACCAATAGTTGCTTCTTGGAGCTGAATCATTTGTGGGCCAAAATGGAGTGAGTAGCCGCTTCGGATTAAGGTTGTGGGTATTGGGTGCCCAACACGGGACGTCTGGTTATAGGTAGACCACCCTTGCGGGATTTGCAGTTTCATTCAGCTTTTTGTTAAAAAAAAGATTTGAAACAAAAGCTTTGTAGTGCGGTGTGTTGTTCTCCTGGAAATAGGGGTTGACTAATGGTTTTCTACTGTTAGGGGTGAGGGCAGAGCACTAAATCTTTAACATACCAAGAGTTGTGGCAAGGATATTAGTGTGTTAGAATTTGTAGGGTGAGGGGACCGAGTCGCTAGGACTTGTATTATGGCTCGTTAGGCTGAACTGCAGAAATGTGTCTAATGATACCATGGCGGGTTCGTTAGTTTTAGGGCTAACTAATTCTGTTGCTGCCAAAAGGTGTTGCTCGTCTGTGAGGGGTTGGGCTGCACAGCCGGCTAGCACTGGGTTTGATTTATTTTGAATTAAATATTGTTGACCATGTAGTTGTTGGCAGAGTTACGAAAGTACTAAACATGAATTTTTGCTGTCTGAGAAAATTTGGGCCGCTTTGGTGATACGCTTTCTTCAATTATCAGATCTTATGCGCGCTTATGTAAGTGTGCATGCAGTGCACCAGTGAAGGTATTTAAACCTTTGCCTGAATGTGATGTAGAGAAAGTAGTGATTGAGGGAAAGTCTTGCAGACGAGGCACAACAGGGATAAGTTTGCCTCGTTGCGACTGGAATCATTTGTGGGGCCAAATGAGTACCCTTCGGGATTTAAGGTTTGTGATGGGTGCCCAAGCACAGTCTGGTTTATATAGACACCCTTTTCGGATTGGCAGTCATTGCACTTTTTGTAAAGAAAATTTGAAACGAAAAGGCTGTTTTCATGCTGTGTTTGTTCTCCTGAGGAATAGGATTGGGACTATGTTTTGTTACTTTAGGTGAGGCAGACGACTAAGTTTCGATTACAGAACCAAGATTGTCAAATTATGATGTTTAAATTTGATTGGTAGACCGATCCCTAAACTTTGTGTTTGCTCGTAGTGTACTCAGGAGGAATGGTTCTAAGTATTACCATGCGGTTGTTAGTTTTTAGGCGGGTAAACTTAATTCTTGTTGCTGCTTCAAAAGGGTGTGCGTCTCTGTGGGCGAAGGCGGTGGTAGCACGACGGGGGCGGCTAGGCGCATAGACGGACATGGAATTTGTGGTGACACGTACCTACGGGGGAAATTGTTGGCAAATTGGCCACTGACGCGACCGGGTATCATAGGGAACTGGTAGCAGGTGATGCCAGTTTGTTCGCGAGTTTTTTAGAGATAGTCACCAGAGTTTTCATGAGTGTCCATACGCGCTTGGATGATAATCAATTGCTTGGAGTTGGATTAGTACACGATGTTAGTGAAAGTAGGATCACCAGAATCTAACAATTGCTTCAACATATTTCCAGAAAGTTTTCTTTTTTGGTGCGATTCGGATAACGCAGAATGAAAGGATTCCTGAAGGAGTTTGTCGGGAGAGGCTGCTTCATGGAGGAGCTCTCTATGGAGTGTACATACAAAAAAGGTTCCGAGGAGCGCTGCCGCTTAGCGAGGACGTAGTCCAGAGACGTGTTCCGTAAAGTGTGAAAGTAAATGGTGTAGCCGGGCGTGGCAATGAGCAAGAAAACCGATGTAAAAGTAACATGTGTGAATAAAATTTATATGTGATTAGTGGAATAGTGGTGATATGTCAGGAAGTAGAGGTGTGGCACGGTGGAGTAATAGTTTACTTCGACGCTACGCGAGCGACGCACGGAAAAGAAAATGTTGTACTCACACTCACGCGAGCGAAAGACGTCCGTGATCTCACGAGAGAAATATCGTGGACTCAGGCGGAATAGGATTATGTGTAATTTACGGCTTACGAGAGGTCTGAAAACGGATGAGCTATTATTAAAAATTCGAGGAGTGTTGATTCAACTTTCTAACATGCCCAAGGCGGGTGTCACTAGCAGATGTGTAATTGGAATTGTAACTCTTAAAGCGTTTGTGGGTTGGGTGAGAGGGGGAATATTTTCGTGAGCTGTAAGTTCGGTTAACTGGGCGGAGCGCGAGCACTCGGCGAGGAGAGAGATTAGTGCTTTCGTGCGACTCACGCTCACGCATGACCATTTTTGGTTTGTTATTCGGACGCTAGCCACGAGCACTCGGCTGGGTTGTCGATGGAGGGCGGTTGGGGAGCTTCAGCGGCGACAACTGCGTGCGGTGGCGTGTGTGTCGGGGAGTTGAGCGGGGTTGTGGAATTCACGCGGGGGAGCGTACTTGGAGCGGAGAGTGATGTGGTCGGTGGGGGATTTCGACGGGTAGCGATGTGTCGTGTGCGGGAGCGTGGCGAGCGAGCGGTCTGGAGCTAGGAGGGGGGGAGGGGAGTGAGAGATTCGGTGGGTAAATGGACGGAGAGGTCAGTGTGGGCTCGGGATGGGGGGGGGTAGGTAAGCGTGGGGATCAGAGGAGGGTGAGAGTGAGAGAAGGATCTGAGTAAGCGAGTGTGTGAGTTTGGAAAGTGTAAAGTGAGAGGAGGGGAGAGAATGATGTTTTTTTTGCGTGTAGCGGGCGCGCCGGGGAGTCGCGTATTGGCAATATAATGGCTTAATATAACACTTTTTATCAATATATTTCAATACAATTGCACAATTTCATAAAACTGTCAATATCTTTAGTTTTGCTTTGTTAAAGTCGTATTTACGATGCTTCAAGCCTATGACAACTTATTCACTTGTAATACTATTTCGACATTGTAGTGCGGCATATTCTGTTGGAAGTATCAAATTGGTATAATTTTTAAGACAGACCTGAGTATAATAACATAAATTGCTAAAATGACGTGGGAGCCGCGAGCTGATGGTTTACAACAAATCATAACCATTCTTAAGGAATCACAGTCGCCCAATACGGCTACACAAATGGCCGTTCAAATGGTAAGTTTCCAATTATATCATATTTTTGTCCTTCATTGCATTAAACATCTTGTATTTTTGTATGTTCAGAAATTGGAAGAATTAAACCATTATCCAGATTTCAATAACTACTTGATTTATGTTTTAACGAAACTTAAAACAGAAGATGAACCTACGCGCTCATTGAGTGGATTGATTTTAAAAAATAATATTAGAACTCATGGAAACAGTCTACGCCCTGAAATAGTCGAGTACATAAAACACGAATGTTTGGAAGCAATTGGTGATACATCACCGTTGATTAGAGCGACAGTTGGTATTTTAATTACGACCATTGCTAGCAACGGTGGCTTACACAATTGGCCACAACTCTTACCTTCTCTATGTGATATGTTGCATTCCCAAGACTATAATGTTTGCGAGGGAGCTTTTAGCGCTTTGCAAAAAATTTGCGAAGATCACGCTGAAGTTTTGGATTCGGCCGCACTCAATCGTCCCTTGAATGTAATGATACCAAAATTCTTACAATATTTTAGTCACAATAGTCCCAAGATTCGTTCGCATGCTATAGCATGCATAAACCAATTTATTATGATACGATCCCAAGCCCTGATGTTGCATATCGATACTTTTATCGAAAGCCTTTTCAATCTATCATCTGACGACGATCACGAGGTCCGTAAAAATGTATGCCACGGCTTAGTGATGCTGTTAGAGGTACGAATGGATCGCTTATTACCACATATGCCCCAAATTATAGAATACATGTTGATGAGAACTCAAGATTCTGATGAAGGTGTTGCTTTGGAAGCATCCGAGTTCTGGCTTTCGTTGGCCGAGCAAAGCATATGCAAAGAAGTTTTAACACCTTATTTGTCCCAGTTGGCGCCAATTTTGGTAAAGGGAATGCGTTATTCTGAAATTGATATTATTTTACTTAAGGGAAATGTTGAAGAAGATGACATGGTTCCTGATCGTGAGGAAGATATACGACCAAGATTTCACAAATCAAGAACACATACTATTAAATCTAATGAAACCGGCTCTGGAGCAGACGATGAAGACGAAGACTTCGATGATGGCTTGGATGATGACAGTTCACTATCTGAGTGGAATTTGAGAAAATGTAGCGCAGCCGCCTTGGATGTTTTGGCAAATGTTTTTCGTGAAGATTGTTTGCCAATAGTTTTGCCTATATTGAAGGATACATTGTTTCATCAAGATTGGGTTATCAAAGAAAGCGGTGTACTTGCACTTGGGGCTATTGCGGAAGGTTGTATGCAAGGCATGATTCCGCATTTACCGGAGCTAATACCATATTTAATCAGCTGTTTGTCCGATAAGAAGGCGTTGGTACGATCCATAACATGTTGGACGCTGTCCCGTTATGCGAATTGGGTAGTTAATCAGCCCCATGACCAATTTTTGAAGCCCTTAATGGAAGAACTACTGAAGCGTATCCTGGACTCCAACAAACGTGTACAGGAAGCCGCTTGTTCCGCCTTTGCAACTTTGGAGGAAGAGGCTTGTACAGAACTCGTTCCCTATCTAGAATACATTTTGCAAACTTTAGTATTTGCCTTTTCAAAATATCAACACAAAAATTTGCTGATTCTTTATGATGCTGTTGGTACATTGGCCGATTCTGTTGGGCATCACTTGAACAAGCCCCAATATATTGACATTCTGATGCCACCGTTAATAGAAAAGTGGAATTTACTCAAAGACGATGACAAGGATTTATTTCCATTGTTGGAATGCTTGTCCAGTATAGCTACCGCATTGCAATCTGGTTTTTTGCCTTATTGCGACCCTGTTTATAGAAGATGCATATCGTTAATTGAACAAACAATCAATCAGGACATGGTACGTATACATATTTTATAAACCTGGGTACGTATACATATTTAATAATAAAAATTTTTAGGCTTGTAAACAGAATCCTGGCATTGACCATCCTGATAAGGAACGAATGATTGTGGCATTAGACTTACTCTCTGGCTTGGCTGAAGGTTTAGATGGGCATATTGAGTCGTTGGTGGCAAATAGTACCATAATGCAATTATTGTACCAGTGCATGCAAGATGTCCTCCCGGAGGTATGTTGGTGAAATACTTTGAATAAAAAACAGATAAAGTATAAATAATTTTAGGTTCGTCAATCGTCATTCGCTTTATTAGGAGACTTAACTAAAGCTTGTTTCCAACATGTTCATCCATTTATGTCAGAATTTTTCCCTATATTGGGTCAAAATTTAAATCCCGACTATATTTCAGTTTGTAATAACGCAACATGGGCTATTGGTGAAATATGTATGAAGCTGGGTAGGATAGTGCAATATACGATAAATGATATATTTTAAACTTCCTATGGTTTTTGTTTTAGGTGAAGAAACAAGGCAATTCATTCAACTTGTGCTAAAAGAGTTAATTATAATTATAAACCGACCGAATACTCCCAAAACTTTATTGGAGAACACAGGTAATTCAACTACATATCAAATTGATGTGTCGATGTTAGATCAAAGTTCGTTGTCACAGTGTTTTAGTATTTCGAAGCAATCTGTTTTCAAGAAAGGATAATGAATTTCATAACATTGAAATGTACAATATTTTGGAAATTTTGTTCAGGAAATAACGCATAATTAACTTATTGTCATTTTATCTACACAGAAAAATATGGTTCCAATATTTTTTTCTGTGTATATGTTATTACTAATAATTCAATATCGGTTAAATATATCGGACATTATAAAGGGAATGTGTTTGAAATCGCAGTAGGGTGTATATTTTTATTATTTTGCATAATATTCGCCGTTAGTTTAACTAAAATTTCAACAGTTATGTTTCTAACTGACATATGGAATATATAGGCAAAATGACAGATATGCCGATAGTCCGGTTTATAAGATCGTGAGTTAATGTAGCACTAACGGAACTTCATGAAAATTGGAGTAAATCTATCAAAAACAAAAACACCAATTCTACCATTCCAAACCTACAAACACAAAAAAGAAATTAAATGTACTCTTCTTCTGGAAATGCATTATATGGACGAACCAACAAAGTGTTCCACTAAGTGGAAGTGGAGGGGACAAATGTATGTTAAAATTTAACCTATCTTATTTCTATAAACCATCCGAACCTATGCCCCAGTGTACAGTTGCGACTTCGAGTTTTGCTTTAGCGAGTAACCTGCCACAGTCTATCGTTATTTATAATCCTAGGCTATCATATGCTTAGAATTTTCTTAGAATCGATCTACAAACGCAATAAATTTGGTGATAGTATTAGCGACCATTCACATTTCACAACCAAAAATAATGAGACTTAACGTATGCTTTTAGAAGTTTTAAGTTGGTAGCTTGACGAATTTTTGAATCTCTCCC
>PGFW01037898.1:18927-29001 GCA_003123925.1 Haematobia irritans | reverse complement strand
ACTGATCGTTTGGTGTAGTATTCTGTAGCACTTCTGGTTTAATTCTCTAACTATGCAATAAAAGAAGCAAAAGCATCACCAGCACAGTCGAGAACTTAAAATAGCCAAAAAGGGAGACACCTTAAACTTTATACCGATAGACACGAAAAGCCTCTTGCGCCGTGCAATTGGAGCTAAGCAAGTAATGTGATAGTCACAACTAGAACATCATCCGGCAGTATGAAACCGAGCTAGACCCAATACCTCTTCATCCAATCACATGCACAAAAAACATAAAATTGAAATAGACAAAACTGCCCTCCACTCCACTTGCACAACGCATTGGACATAATAGTGCGACTGGAGAAAGTGGAGTGGGAGAGGGACGAATTGAGCCGCGTCTATGAGACCACGAGTTTATGCTCAGAGCTGATGTAATGTCAGCATAAAACATTTGTGCTTTCCTTCTTGTAGCTACTACCGGCGTGCATCTAAAAAGAGAAGTGACTGAGTGTGTCACCTGAGTAGCTGTAAAGACCTTGCTTTTGTTGTTTCATTTGTTTTTTTGTTTTTGTTCTTTTTTTTTCTGTTTTTTTTCTTTTTTTTGAGATATTCACACCACCAAACCCAACTTAAAATAGTCTCAAACCGATCACCATTCATATTGGCCATATAGACAGGCGCGAACCCCCCAAAAACAACCTCTACTGCATTTTGTCTATCGGCATGCCATTATTATAGCAGTTGTTGTTGTTGTGGCATAAATTTTACTACAAATTTATTATTATCAACTATTTATATGACAACTATTGGAAAATCCATCAAGCAAAGGAAGGGGATCGATATGTTATAAAGCTTAGAAAACCAAATACAATCTGAATATTTGTGGAGGACAATAAATCCAAAAAAAAATTGAAGGACATCCTACGAAACTTTACTACTACCAGCATAATATTGTTAGCGATAAACCCTGTTGAACGTGTACGAACAAACGTTTAAGTTACTCCCTTTTCCCTCTTCAAATGGAAGTTTCCCTCCAAAATTGCGTTGTAAGTATACCAAGTAAATTTAAATGGCGTACCATAGTTGCGCTACTTTCATTAGCCATAACCTTAAAAAATGAGATATTTTACAGGGTGGTCAACTCGATCAATTTACGTAATTAGGCACATTCTGCGTGCGCAAACAACTCAAATTCGACCAACAATACGAGCATTCTTATATTTTAAATTTGAGAATATGAAATCAGTCGTCTAGGAAAATAGATCTAGAGAAGTAACCTCAATTGCACCTCAAAAAAATCGTTCTCTAACATATTATTGCAGGAGCACATTATATTATTGGATTACTGCGAAACATTAATATGCTTCGTTTTATGTGAAGCATATTATATGTTTGAGCATTTTTAAGCATAAATTAGTATTATGCTTGGGAGACATTCCCCAAAGAAGATTGTGCTTTCATCTCCCTCACCATAATTTCACTTCACGAAGACATTTTGAGTTTCTTCGCATTTTCTTTCGGTATGATACTTTACTATCTACACAACATTGCCTGTTTTTTTTTCAATCATATGTCTATTCTCTATTAGGCTTCCGAATATTAATTCTATATATCAAATTAAATAATATTTAGAACAAGCCAATATTAATAAAACTTTTGCCATTATCATGACAACAGTTTGCCGAAACAAACTTACAGCCGGTTTCACAAGAAATTGCCGTCTCATTTCATTCTCTCTCCGTGTGTTATGTTGATAATACTCTCTTTAATTTCAACCCTCCCGGTTATCATCCTCTAATTTCTTTCTCTATTACTAACTCTCTCTCTCTCTGGTCGCTACTCTGCGAATAAAGTCTATCCCAACACTTATAATATGTTACTCGGAAATTGACAAATTTATATAGTATCTAACATCTCCCCACATATTATTTTATGCAAATATCATCCCCAACATTAATATATTCTAACATTTATTTATTATCAGGTTAGTGTTGTTGTGTCGCCAAACATGTTTGGTTTTTAGTTTTTAATATTACGATTGATTTATCATGTTTGACTTAAATGTATTGTGTTTACAAATTGTGTTCTCTATTATAATATATTTTGTTTATATCGGATATCTATTAAATATTATTATATCATATTTCTTTCTTTAAACAAAGGTGGGTCTAAGTCGTCTAATAATGATTTTTCATTTATCCTATATCTTATGGTGCCACCAGGCCTATCAAACCTCTAGAAAGAAGATTTTCTTTTCTGAGGAACGAAGTTTTTAGACAGCGAAGAATATTAGCTTGTTAGCTTTTCTTTTTAGATTTTCATCTTATGTGTTTTCGGGCTATAAGTTCCCGGTATCATTATCTAATCTACTATTATAATTCTCTTTATCTTATATATATATTTTGATTAGTATGGTAGTTAACAATCCTTCAAAAATGCATTTTTAATAATTTAGACTTCTAGTATATTTCTATATTTTATATATATCTCTTGTTACTCAGCCAACTTTTGTCTATTGGTGAAAAAATTGGATATATTATATATATATATATTTAATAATTATATATCTTTTGTTATATGTTGTGAAAAAATAGCTTTTGGTGGATATGCAAATAATTTGTCCTTTATAATGAGTTGTCCTGTTACTCTGTGCCTCAGCTTGAATTTCAATCATTATAATTGTTTTATTGTATTTCTAATTTTTAATTCTTTTAAGCGTTGGTGTAAATTAATCTACGAGACGTCTTTTTTTCTTTTTTTATTGGTTATTTCCCTCCTCTCTTTTTCACGCGTGCGCGACGAGCATAATCCGGCTATGTACCCACGCGACACGCCTGAGATGGGACTGCAGGCCTGGCCTCATCGTCGTGTGGCTACCACGCGCTGGACAAAAACAAACCCACGAGCGCAATCCCCGCAGGGAAAGAGCCCGAAAGAGGTGGTTACGACCAAAACATCAAAAAATCCACAAAATGATTTTGAATGACCGTAACAAATTGAAGTGTGATCGACGGATAGCAGAGGACCTTAAAGATATCAAAGGGAAAGGGTTCGGCTGAATATCTTCACTCGACATATTTTGGATATGCGGAAGCTTCGGTGCAAACATGCGGGTGACGCCGCGACGAGCTCACATATTGAACCAAAAACAACAACGTGTTATTTGATTTCTGAGCGGTGTTCTGCAGCTGTTAATCTCGCTAATAACTACGACTTTCTCCAATGTGCAATGAATACATGGCCTCCATCGACTGGTCACTCCTCGAAGTCAAATCGACCAGTCACGGCTGACGGTGAGACCGCCTACCGAAGCGACCGGTGCCCGCTCCGTAAGCCTGGAAAGACTCAAAATTCCGCTTGGCAAACGTAATGGCCTCTGTTTTTTGAGGATCGCATGGAGATAATTTTATGATATTTCTGAAACCGGGAAAAACCATCCAACAGCTGAGCATATTATAGTTTGAGGTTCACAATCGCAGGCCAAACGTCCCCATAAAAAAGAATAGAGAGTGTTGTTCCCACCATACAACGCACACTGTGCCAACAAGTTCATTTGAGAACGCATGGTTAAAAATTCTATGAATGCTGGTTCGATTGCTTCCCCATACCACCGTATTCTCCAAGATTCTGCGCCCAGGCGTCTTCTGTTCTTCAGACCTCAAAGGATAGCTCGCAGCCGAAAAAATGTGGCTGTCTAATGAAGAGTCATCGCCGCACAATCTGAGGCCTATTTTGATCGAGCAAACCGAAGGATTCTACCAAAAATATATCATAAAAATTGGAACGGAAGGTCTTATAATCGTCCTGCTATCGCCACCTTGCAAGGTTAACCTATGATTGAAGTAATAAAAACGTCAATTATATGACAAAAAACTTGTGTTTTTCCTTTTGTTAGACCGGGGACTTTATCAGTGGCCAAACCTGTTAGACTATCATCCATTCGTGAATATTCAGCATGTTATGTCAACTCTCTCTTATCACTGGAAGTCTGCTCCGATTCCATACGCTTAGTAGATAGCGACTTGCGTCGTCAATTAACCCTTTAGCACACATCCTAATTTACCAATATATAAATATACTATACTATATCATATTATATATACTGATATATATATATATATATATATATATAATATTATATATTATATCAATATATATTATATACTATATATATATACTATATATCATATATATAATAATAATATGCTATATGCATTCGTTCTCATTATATAATTTCTAATATAAATTTTTATTTTTCCGCTATCATCCAATACATTGTTGAGAAAATATTATATTAGTTTTTGTATATACTTCACTAATGTCAACATGTCTGTTCAATGGTTGATTGAAAATCGTTATCTATGTGACCAAATTTTGTTACATTCCAATATGGTACAAAAGAGACTTTCTTCGATAGCTTAGTAAAGAGGCAGAGGCTGGCATACATATTACATGCATTGGTAATTAGTGAGCAGAGAAAAAAACCGGCATTGCTTTAAGAGATATTTTACCATCCCATAGGTTTATTTTGCTGGTTTCCCATGTAATTATAAATAATTTTTATTGAAAATTTCATGCTTAGATCACATATCTGTGTGTCATTCATTATCATCTTCCTGAGAAGTAAACTAACTACTATAGAGCACACGGGAAACATTTTTATGTATCTTGGAATGTTTGAAAAAAGCCAAAAGACTTAATTCCCCTGTAGACCATTTAAAAGACTACCATTGAACATTTTCCTAGTAATACTAACCTCTATTTGGCCAAAATGGTATACATTGTAAATCATATGAAATATGTGGGTGGCTCTATAAAGAAAATTTAACATTTTCCTGTTAATTAAATTTGTTAAAACATTTTGTATTATTACCTTAATCTAACGGTATTGAACATGAGTTAGCTGCCTGTCACAAATGCATGCGCATAATATCTTTATTTAGTATTAATCATGTTAGTCTCAACCATAGCTTGCACATGCCGTTACTCGTTTGTGGAAAATCGTATCATTTTCATGGCTTTACAGTATTAAAAACAAAAAGACAGCTGGTGCCCATCCCCCAATAATTACCTTAATTTCTGAAATATGCATTTTACTCCCTTATTACTCTTTTTCTGGCCGGTTTCGTTAATTCAGCTCTCATTTGATGAAGTTTTGCAAGAAATTGTATACACTCATTTTCCACTCTATCCAAACTCTCTACTCTCATCTCTGCACAAAGAGGGGTTATTTTTATAAAACATTTTCATACGGTGTTAGTCCGTTTAAATGTTTTTATGAATACATTCCAATGTTGCCAGCTCCAAGTTTTCTTTTATAACTTCGGGCACTTCGTTGGCTATGAAATGCGCCTCTCTCATTCATAATCCACCCCATCCACCAATTACCCCATTTCAATACAACTGTTGCTTTATGCTATATAGCTGCCTATCGCTGCTTGAGTTTTTTACATTCGTGTGGCGTCTCGTTCTACTGTTATAGTTTCTGCTGTGTGTGCTTTTGTTGTTGTGCAGCCATGTTCGTGTGTGGATTATACTGGATCGAATAACATAAAAACCCGGTTTTCCACTTTCCAAAGCAGTTTCAGTCTGGTTAAACTTAATCTTAGCCCCGTTTCATAACGTATTTGACTATTCAACGTCCAAACGTCGCTAGTTCTAAATACTCCTCTCTATAATAGAGTGTCTGTCAGTGAATAAAATACCTAAAAAATATATACATATTAATTTTTGTTTTCCGCTTTGCTAACAAAAAGTATTTTCTAAACGCAAAGAAAAGTTTCTTCCTATTGGAAATTACATCTTTATACACATTATTAAGAAAAAGTTCACAATAACGATATAACAATCACAAACTATAACTCGTTTTTTAAAAAAAATGTGTGTAAATTTGAAACAGAACTGTTTTATTTATGCAAAAGAAAAGTTCTAAATTGTGAGCTCCCCTTTAAAGATTTTATGTTAAATAAGACTAGGTTGTCAAAGGAAATATTAAAGAAAACCTTATTCAGAAAACTGCTCATTAGAAATATACTAAAAAAAAAAAAATCTTATATCTACTCTCAATCCTCCCACTCGTTTTTGTAAAATTTTTGTAGTATATATTGCATAAAATAAAATGACAACTTTTCATATACTCACATAATATTTGGGCCTCCATTTTGCCATAGCCAGCATCCTTCCCATCCATACATATGCTTATGCTTCAGGATATCCCAGCACATACAACAATCTTCGTTTACATTTTTCAATCTCATGGCAGAAATCGTAGAAAAGAAATACAGAATATAGTACTCTGTAATTGGAATATCTCATTTGCAAAATATAATTTGGTAAGTTATTTGTTATTCGTTCAATTTGTATGTTGCGATAATATTTTCGCGTTCGTCCCTAATAATTATCGTTGAGATTATCCTTGCTGCATGATTGCTTCTATATATTTTGGATTTTGTTCCTGTAAATGCAAGATCAAGGCAAACCGAAAAGCTCTTTAGCAAATATATATGTTATATTAAGGTGTAACGAATATAAGATTTTTAAGAAATAATTACAAAATCAAAAATTAAAACAACAACAGGCTAACTTCCCCCTAAATAATATAATATAAAAAATTACGTATGCTTCTTGGTTATTTATAACATTTCATGTAAATCGCTCATAACAGCAGCCTGGATTATTTCCAAATTTTGTCCTCAATTTGTAAGAAGCTATTAGTAAAAGACGTTTGGGAGACAATGACATGCAGCAGAAGGCGCCTTCATAAATTGCTTTATTTTCCCCATATCCAAATCTAGCATCAAGAGTAAATTTTATTTAAAATTTTTATCACCTTAAGGACTTATATATTAATATAAAGAACATAAATAGTAGTAGTGCTCATAAAAAATTGAGATTGGTTATAACTTTCCAAAGTAATGTAGTCTACAACTGATTTTAAATAAGATAGTAAGAAATTCATATGAGGCTCACTCTTACACCCAATTGCCTTAGAAAATTAATTATTTTTTATTAAATATTTTAAAAAGCAGCACTTCCAAAATTTCGCAAGTATTTTATAGGCAATATTTCAAAATTATTCCCTTATAAATATAATTAATAATACTCATAGTTCATAGTAATATAATAAAATGATGTCACAATCAAATGAAAAATGGTATGCTCTGATTACTACCCATCATTGTTATCGATTACTCTTTTTTATTCTGTCATTCCCTTTTGGTAAGATGTGTTTTTCTTTATGACATTACAATTTATGTCAATCACATTCCTCTTTAACGAGCTTGATATAATAGTATTTCACAGTTGTTTTTCGCGTTATTTTTCCACCCATATTTAATGTTTCTTTGAACGATTTCCTTGATAATTTTCCCATATTCCTTGAATTAATTTCCTGTTTTCCCCCCATTCTGTGTTGATTCGAATTTCTTTTATTTTGTTGTTTGTACAGAGACTTTTTATCTCATTGCAACAAAAGTTCTCGCAACACTACTCTCTGCTATACGATTGGAGTGAGTACGCTGTTTTGCTTCCTTGTAGTCGTTTTTTGCACAAAGCTGCTGAATGTGTCCTTGTTGTCCGTCTACACTCAGTTTACAAAGGGGTGGGGGAAAGCCCTTCACTCCAACCAGACTCACGAAACCACATCTACCCTCAATAATAGCGCCCTATTGCAGCATTCAACACATTTGAACTTTACAATGTGCTGGCCCAAACAACCAAAAAAGAGTAAAGTTTAACCATCACCAAGAAAAACAAGCAGAAGATTAGAATTTAGTCTTCTTGTGTTTGTTTTATTGCCAATTATAATAAATAGTTTTAAGTGAATGTTCTCCTCTACATACTTGCCATTGCACGACGTTGTACTTGAATGGATATTTCTTCCTCACCAAATCTATGTGACGAGCGTATACTATGTTGCAAAATACATCTTAGCCGCTAAAGTGAGCAAGGCTAGAAGAAACAAAACTCAAATAGCCTATTGCCTAAACTTATATTGAGAGCAGACAATTGTTGCTTATAGCCTTTAGTCGGTTTTAGTTTACTCTTAAAGATACTTTGTTTGTACTCAATATAAATTCTAGTAAAATTCAAGGCGCGCTAAGCCTACTACGTACGATTCTTTGCAAATTTAAATATTATTATAACGAAATTTACGGGCTTTATAGCATCCTAATTTTAAATTCTCATTTTGATTTTTATATAAACTTTCTCCAATAAGTTTATTTCTATAGAAAATTTTGTCAAATTTATTCTCTATTAAAATTATGTCAAAATTTTCATTTCTATAGAAAATTTGATCATACAAATTCTATTTTCTATCAGCCAAATTTTAAGTAGTAACCAAGTTTTAGCTTTCTCTGTGTAGCGAAAGATTTAGTTAATAATTTTATTTCATATAGACAAATTTTTTCAAATTATTTTTTCTGGAAAAATTTTACTCATAATATTTTCTTAGCGAAAAGTTTATCTCCAAAATTGTCATTGCCTATTAGCAAACCATTGTCTCCCCACAGACGTTATTTCTATATTAAGGGAAAAAATTTCCTCAAAAGTCATATTTTCTATATAAAATTCGCTGGTTAAATACACAATCAACTGCTTTGATCCTTCACGCTGGGGGCTGGGGGGGGTGGGGGTGGGGGGGGCGGCTGGTCGGGCGCGGGTCGGGGGGGGCAAGGGCGCTCGGTTGCGGCGGGGGGGGAGGGGGAGTACAATTTTATTTCTATAGAAAATTCTGTGAAAGATTTTAGTTCGTAGTCGAAACATTTCTGCAAACATTATTATTTAGCTATAGCAAAATTGTTCTCAAAATTTTATTCTATAGCATCATTTCTCAATAATGTCATTTGTTCTAATTACCAAAATATTTGATCAAAATTTGTATGCTATAGAAAAATTTTTCAAAATTTTAGTCGTTCTGAGTAGAAAATTTTTTTCAAAATTTGTATTTTCTAATAGAAGAGATTTGTGTCAAAAATTTATGTTCTATAACGAAATTGTGTCAAAAGTTTTATTTCTATAGATCATTTTGTCCAAAAATTTTTTTACTATACAAATTTTGCAACATTTATTTGCTTATAGGAAAGATTTTGCCGGTCACAACACTCTTTATTTCTCCGCCTCACAACATCATTTATCTTCCGCTTCGATACCGTCAGGAGATTTGACAAATTTATATTCTTGGCGTACGTTTCATGAAAATTTTTCCAAAATTTTTATTTACTTATTATCAAATTTTACTGAAATTAGTTGATTTATTTTGAGAAAGTTCGTCAAATCTTATTTCTATAGGATCAATTTTGGGAGAGCTTAGAGTTTCTCATACCGCATAGAAATTTTAGTCAATAATTTTACTATCCCCTTCTCTCAGATAAAAAAGCAAAAGGGGGAGAACTAAAACTATACCATAGACAAACGAAAAGCCTTTGGGGCAATTGGAGCTAAGAATAATGGAATGTACAACTAGAACATCATCCGGCAGTATGAAACGAAGCAACTACTCTTCATCCATCACATGCCAAAAACAGAAAATTGAAATGACAAAATTGCGTCACACGCACAACGCATTGAAATAGTGATGGAGAAAGTGGAGTGGGAGAGGGAGAATTGGTGTCTAGAGAGCGAGGTTTTGAGTTGTAATGTCACATAAAAATTTCTTCTCTTTACTACTACCGACATAAAAACAGAAGTGAGTGAGTGTGTCACGAGAGTGTAAAGACCTTGTTTTTGTTGTTTCTATTTGTTTTTTTTTTTTTTTTTTTTTTTTTTTTTTTTGGAGTATACACCACAAACCCAACTAAAAATAGTCTCAAACGAAATTCAATTGCCATATAGACAGGCGCGAACACACTTTACGCATTTTGTATGGCATGCCATTATTATGGTTGTTGTTGTGCATAAATTTACTACAAATTTTTATATAAATATTTATATGAAACTATGGAAATCCATCGAAGCAAAGAAGGGGAGATATGTATAAAGTTAGAAAACAAATAAATCTGAATATTGTGGAGGACATAAATCCAAAAAAAAATTAAGGACATCACGAAACTTTACTACTACCACAACATTTTTATCGATAACCCTTTGAAA
>PGFW01037892.1:6409-19012 GCA_003123925.1 Haematobia irritans | reverse complement strand
AACCCTTACACATGGCAATGAGTTACCAATAGTATTACTAAAGTGCTAGAATTTTAAATGACAATTTTGAATATAACAGTTTAAGATTTTTTCTATAGGACAACATAATTTCATGCCTAGCTGAATAAGGTTTTCTAAAGGACATTTGAATTCAGGACTGAGAATAAGGTTTTCTATAGCCAAAACTTCAAATTCAGCCTGGCTGAATAAGGTTTTCTATATGGACAATTAATTCAGCCTGGCTGAATAAAGTTTTCTATATGGACAAAACTTTTAATTCAGGGCTGAATAAGGTTTTCTATAGAACAATTTTAATTCAGGCTGGTTGAATAAGGTTTTTATAGAAAAACTTTAACTCAGAAAGGTTGAATAAGGTGTCCTATAGGAAAACTTCAATTCAGCCTGGCTGAATAAGGTTTTCTATAGGGAAACTTTTCTCTCTGCTGATAATTTTTGCTTGGAAAATTTTAATTCAGAGGGTGGCTATGGACTTAATATCGATGGCTGAATAAGGTTTTTCTAATAGGCAAAACTTTAATTCATCCAAGCTGACTAATAATTTTTTATAGGAAAACTTTTATTCAGCCTGACTGAATAAGGTTTTCTATAGAAAAACTTTAATTCAGACAGGTTGAATACGGTTTTCTATAGGACTTTTTAATTCAGCTCGGCTGAAATAAAGGTTTTTATAGGGAAACTTTTTAATTAGCTCTGCCTTGAATAAGGTTTCTATATGGGAACTTTAATCATCCTGGCTGAATATGGTTTTCTATAGGAAAACTTTAAGTTCAGGGTGTGAATAAGGTGTCGCTATAGGAAACTTTAATTCATCGTGGCGTGAATAAGGTTTGCTATAAAAACTTTAATTCATCCTACTGATAAGATTTTTTATAGAGAGAAAAACTTTAATTCATACTTAATAAGGTTTTATATAGGAAAACTTTAATTCAGTCAGGTTGAATAAGGTTTTCTATAGGAAATTTATAATTCAGCTCGGCTGAATAAGGTTTTCTATGGAAAAATATTAATTCTGCCTGACTGAATAAGGTTTTCTATAGCAAAAACTTCAATTCAGCACCTGGCCTGAATAAGTTTTCTAATAGAACAATTTTAATTCAGCTGACTGAATAAGGTTTCTCTATAGGAAAACAATTAATTTATCTGGCTGAATAAGTTTTTCTATATGGAATTTTAATTTATACTGGCTGAATAAGGTTTTTCTTAGAAAACTTAAATTCAGAAAGGTTTGAATAAGAGTTTTCTATTGAAACTTTTAATTCAGCCTGCTGAAATAAGGTTTTCTATAGGAAAACTTTAATTCAGACAGGTTTGAATAAGGTTTCTTATAGGAACTTTTAATTCAGCTTGGTTGATAAGGGTTTTCTATAGGAATTTTATTCAGCCTGGCTGAATAAGGTTTTCTATAGGAAAATATAAATATATTACTGGCTGAAATAAGGAGTTTTTATGCTGAAAACTTTAATTCAGCCTGCTTGAATAAGGTTTTCTATAGAGAACAACTTTAACTCTCTTGCCTGCAATAAAGGTTTTCTGTAAAAATTAATTCAGAAAGGTTGAAAATAAGGTTGTCCTACTAGGAAAACTTTAATTCACGGTGCTGAATAAGGTTTTCTAATAGGAAAAACTTTTACATTGCATTGACACGGTTGAATAAGGTTTTCATATAAAGGAAAATTTTAAATTCAATCGGCCTGAAATAAGGTTTTCTATAAGAAAATTTTAATTCAGCTGACTGGAATAAGGTTTTCTATAGCAACTTATAATTCAGCCTGGCTGAATAAGGTTTTCTATGGAGCAATTTTAATTCAGGCCTGCTGAATAAGGTTTTCTATAGGAAACATTAATTTATATGGCTGAATAAGGTTTTCTATATGAAACTTTTAATTCAGGCCTGAGTGAATAAGGTTTTCTATAGGAAATCATTTAAGTTCGTAATTCGGCTGAATAAGGTTTTCTTTTAATTCAGCTGTCTCTGGCTGAACTTAGGATGTTTCTTGGGGAAAACTTTAATTCAGCAGAAGTTGAATATCTTTCTATAGAAAATTTTAATTTATCAGTGGCTGAAAAGGTTTTTCTTATAGGAAAAAAATATCAAAACTCTAGCTGAATAAAGGTTTTCTAATAGAAAATTCCAGCCAGGCTGAATAAGGGTTTCTATAGTGCAAAACTTTAATTTATCCTTTGTAATTTTCCTATAGGAACTTTAAATTCAGGCCTGTATGAAATAAGGTTTCTATTAGGAAAACTTTAATTCATTGTGGCTGAATAAGGGTTTCTATAGGAAACTTTAATTCAAGCCTGGAATAAGGTTTTCTATAGGAAAACTTTAATTCTTGCTAATAAGGTTTTCAAAAGGAAATTTGTAATTCAGGCCTACACACAAAAAATTTCTTTTCTGATTCAATCACGAAATTAATTGATGCGAATTAATGTTTTCAATTGAAATGTCTTCAATCAGCGAACAATGATAGGTATCAATCACAGTCTTAATTGGGCATAGAAAAAAATCTTGATTAACAAAATTAATTGATTTCATTACATATTTCAATTAATTTTTTAATTGGGAATTAATTAAAAATTTAATTGATGTGATTGGCAAAACTTCAATTAATTATCTAATTAAAAAAAAAGGTAACTATTTTATTACCTATTTGAATTGGCTTAGAAAATTTTTATTTTGGATTAAAATTGATTGTTTGAAAAAAAATTGTTAATTATAAAATTTAAAAAATGTTAATCACTTTTTTAACGTGACTTAGTCTTCCCGAATATGATTAAGAAGTTTTATTGTATCGAATTATACTTTTTATTAAAAATTTTAAAATTTTCAATCATTATTGACTTTAATTACTTTAATGTTTCTATCTTGATTAAAAGGTTAATTGTACCAAATTAATTTATTAATTGAAAAAAAAATCAACTTCAATTAACTTTTTAAATTGGAAATATTTTGGTGAATTATTTTTTTCTCTTGTGTAGCCTGAATGAAGGTTTTCTTGGAAAACTTTAATACATCCATGGTTGTATTATAACTTTCTTTAGGTAAATGGCAAAGCCCTGGCTAAATGAGGCTTTTCAGAGAAAAACTTTAATTCATGCTATGCTGAAATAGGTTTTGCTATAAGGAACTTTAATCCAGCCTGCACACAAAAAAATTTTCTGCTTCAATCACGAAATTATTTTGATCCAATTAATTTTTTAATTGAAATGTTTCAATCAGAAAATGGTGAGTATCATCACAGTTTTTATTGGACAATTAAATAATCTTTATTAAAAATTAATTGTTTCATTTGCAATTTCAATTATTTTTTTAATTGATGGCGCAATTAGTCAAATTTAATTGATGTTGATTGCAAACATCAATTAAATTGTTCATTAAAACATCTCTATTTTCAGATTAATTTTTTGTAATTTTTTAGTGTTTTTCGTTTGAATTTAAAAAATCGATTGTTGAGCATAAATTTTTAGTTAAAATTGAAGAAAAAAATTGGCATCGATTTTTTTTAATTTGACTTAGTCCTCTCGAGTTTTGATTAAAAAGTTAATTGTATCAATTATTTTTGGTAGTTGAACAATTTTAAAATGTTCAAGATCATTGACATAATTAAACTTAAATTTTTCTATCTTGTTAAAAGCTAATTGTATAATTAATTTCTAATTTGAAAAAATTTTCAACTTCAATCAACTTTTTTAATTGGAAAATATTTTTCGTGAATATTTTTCTGTGTGGCTGAATAGGCTTTACTTTAGGAATCTTTCAATTCATCCAGGCTTTAATTCGTTTTTCCATATGAAAAAATATAAGTTAAAACAAAAAAAAACGCCAAATTTTTTTCGGAAAATCCCTCTTATAACGGCTAAAAATCATAAATTTATTTAATCTTTTCCTTAATAAAATTTTTCAATTTCTGCGCATCTTCTATGAGAAGCACCAGTCCATGACAATTTCTTTTTGATAAATATCCTTATTTAAATCCATAATAATTCTTGTATTAACCCTGAATCTTTCGCTTATGATCGACAACCATATTGACCACGTGGTATGCTGACGCCTTCATCAAGTTAGTTGCATAATAGAGACGATTTTAGTGAGCAGTTTGTTCAGCGGAAGTAGATATGAACTACAGCAGGCATCACAGACTATCCACGACGAATGAACCCTTGGGTCCGTAAAATAGCACTTTCGACAGCCATTCATGAGTTCCATGGCCTTCAGACTCCTACCTGCCCAAAATTCGAACGCCAATGCCTATAAAGGGAAAACCGTTCTGATTAATAAATCAAATGGGTATATTGTAAAAACGAATTCATTACCAACCAAGAATTTAAATGGCAGTTTCACCATCAATAATATTTCCAAGGAACAACTACGGCATTCGGTTTGCACAACACTCTCGAATACAATATGGGCAGCTTCGGCATCTAACATAAAATTAAATTGCGGCACTTTTTTGTGAATTACTTTGGCTAAAAATAAAAGATTAAATATTATTAGAATTTTTAATAATTATATTTAATAAAAAAAAATTAAAAGGTAACATAAAAAATATACTTTTTTTGTGTGTTCTGTTATACAAAGATTAATAATTTATTATGAATTACTATTTAATTTAAATTAATTTTAAAATGAATCAAAAACCTACCCTCTATAATTTCCCTCCCATTATGTGTATAATTTTCCCACCTATCTAGAAAGTCTTGTCCATAATATTAATACAGACTGCAAATTCGTGAGAGGTCCAACTAAAATAATCACTTTGTTGGGGTACTGCAATAGTAATTAAGAAAGCATCACATTATTTTTAAATTCTTCCAGTAAAAGTTCTAAACTAGGTATCGTTACCCTGCATACGCTGGCGGTAACATCAATGTTTAAGCTGCATGCTCCTCTGTAGCTAGCCACTGGTTAGCCTTCGGATAGAGTGGGAAATCTCGCAATCCATGCCCGTCCATGAAAGTAGTTATGTTTAATGTGGGAGGTATTATGGAATGATCACAAACCTTTGTAGACAGGAATCTATAAAAGTTGTGAATGAAATAAAGTTCAGTTCAATCAACGAATTCAAATGCACGAAAAAATATTGAATCCAATTAATTTTTTAGTTTGAAATGGCTTCAATCTACGAAACTAACTTACATCCAATCGATCAACACTTTCAAAACATACCGAAATGCATTACGCAGTGCATTATCCACTTCGGTATTAGCCGCGCACACATGTTATCGCGATATCTCATAAGATCGTGAATTTAGCCGCATTGATTTTTCTTTGTGCGAAAATTTTTTAAAATAATTTTTTCAGCCTTTGATGAGCATTAATAAGGCCGGCAAGGCACATCAAAGCCAATATCCACAATCGAAATACATATCGACCCCGTTTTCAATTTAGTTTCCATAATTTGTAGAGCGCGTTAACGTGGTAAAGCAGCGTTTTAGAACTAAAATTTGAAATGAATAAATTGCATCCAATATCTATTTTTGAATATTTAATAATATTCGTAATAATAATTAAATAATAGTTATGTAAAGAAATTGAGATTGTTTTATTGTTATCGACTAATTGAAGTATGTCGAGGCCATTTTAGTTTAGTTAGAATTTGTAACTGCTGGTAAAGTGGCAATTCGTTTTTTTGTTGCTATAGATAAAATTCGTAACTGGCAAAGGGGATTTCAGAGGGGGCCTTATTTTAAATTTTCTTTTTTTTTTTCGGTATATATAAAACTGAAAAAATACGAAATTAAATGAATGAGTAAAGATTAACCATGATCTTCGGTCGCTTAAGAATACATACCTAGATGCATACCTAGCACATGCTTCACATCTCACCAGGGATGATAAAATTTATTGACGAAAAAAGTACTAAAAATGTTTAATAATATATTTTCAAAGGCCGAAAATGTGTTGTAATTACATAATATCATAATTTAAAGACTATATGTTAAAGTTATACGTATATTTTAAATCTAGACCAATTTGGAAAATTTTTTATAAGTTTTTCTAATAATGAAGGTTTTTTGCTAAATTTTTTTTCTATAGAAAGATTTTGTCAACATTTTATTTCTATAGAACAATTTATGCAATATTTTTATTTCCATAGAATTTTCAAAATTTTATTTCCATAGAAAATTTTGTCAAAATTTTAGTTCTATAGAAAATTTTCTCAAAATTTTATTTCTATAAAAAATTTTGTTAAAATATATTCCCATAGAAAATTTTGCCAAAATTATATTTCTGTAGAAAATTTTGTTAAATTTTAATTTTCTTAGAAAATTTTGTCAAAATTCAATCTCCTATAGAAAATTTTGTCAAATTTCTATTCGCATAGAAAATTTTGACAAAATTTTAAATTTCATAGAAAATTTCATCAATTTTTATTTTATGGAAAATTTTCGGCAAATTTTATTTATCTATAGTCTAATGGGCTTTGCCCAATAATTTGACAAACATTCTTTTCTCTGTTGGTTAAGTACTGGCTTGTAGTTTGTCAATGTATGGTTTTAAGCTGAAATAAAAAACAACAAACAATGCTTAAAAGAACAAAACAACAATTAACAAACAAACAAATGGAAAAAGAAGAGGAGCAAGCTCCACATAAATAAAACCCGCCATGTTGAATTCCAAATCGATGATTTGACAGTGGCATAGGGAAAAGAGATATGTTTGTTTCGAATTATTTCGGAAAAGCCGGCTATCAATGGTAAAACCTTTTTCGGAGGGTTCAAGTGTGGTTTTTGTTGTGGTTTTAATACAATCTGCCTGAATTTATTCTGATAATTGGTTGATAGTTTTGCTGCCAAGTAGAGGATGCTGATGACGATGTGGTAATTCGAAACGCGTGGCGTCAATCCAAGCCATCTTGAGTCTAAGGGCTTTGCCCAAATAAATTTGACAAACATTCTTTCTCTGTTTGGTTAAGCTACTCTTGTGTTTAGTCATGTATGGATTTTAAGGCTGAAATAAAAAACAACAACAATGGCATATCGAAAATTTGTAAAAATTTTCTTTCTTTAGAAAATTCTTGTCAACATTTTTATTTATATAGAAATTTTTGTAAAATTTTTATTTCTATAGAAAATTTTGTCAGCATTTTTAATTTCTATAGAAAATTTTGCCAACATTTATTTTTGCAGAAAATTTTGTCAAAATTGATTACCATAGAAATTTTTGTCAAAATTTATTCCCATAGAACATTTTGACAAAATTTTATTCCCATAGAAAATATTGACAAAATTTTGTCAAGTTTTATTTAATGGAAAATTTTGCCAAAATTTTTATTTCTATGAAAATTTTGTAAAAATTTTATTTTCTTATAGAAAATTTAGTCAAAATTGTCATTCCTATAGAAAAATGTTGTCAAAATTTTATTTCCCATAAGAAAATTTTTGACAACACTTTTATTTGCCACTAGAACGTTTTGTCAATTTTTATTTAATCGGATAAATTTTTGCCAAATTTTATTTCTATAGAAAATTTTGTTAAAAATTTGTATTTGCTACTAGAAATTTTGTAAAAATTTTTTTCTATAGAAAATTTTTGTAAAAATTTTAATTTTCTATAGAAAATTTTGCCAACGTTTTTTTATTAATAGCACATTTGCCACAATTTATTTTACATGAAATTTTGTCCAAAAATTTATTCGCCATAGGAATTTTTGACAAAATTTTATTTCCCATAGAAAATTTTTTGTCAAGCTTTTATTTATATGGAAAATTTTGCCAAAATTTTTTTATTTCTATAGAAGATTTTGGAAAAAATTTATTTCTATAGAAAATTTTTGGAAAAATTTTTATTTCTTTAGAAAATTTTGTCTAAATTTCGGGTTCTATAGGAAAATTTTGCCAACAATTTATTTCTAGCAGGAATTTTTTTTGAAAATTTTTAATTTCTATAGAAATTTTTGTCAAATTTATTAGGCCTTGGAAAATGTTGACAAAATTTTATTTCCATAGAAATTTTTTTTCAAAAATTTATTTCTATAGAAATTTGTTCAAATTTTATTTCTATAGAAAATTTGTTCCAATAATTTATTTTTTATGGAAAATTTTGAAAAATTTATTATTTTTCGCATAGAAATTTTGGTCAATTTTTATTTAATGAAAAATTTTGCCAAAATTTTAAAGAAAATTTTGTAAAATTTTATTTCTATAGAAGTTTTTGTCAAAATTTTAGTTCTATAGAAAATGTTGCCAACAATTTATTCTACAGATTTTTTTGTATAATTTCCATTCTAAGAAAATTTTTGTCAAAATTTTATTGCCATAGAAAAGTTTCGAACAAATTTTATTCCATAGAAAGTTTTTGTCCAATTTTAATTCTATAGAAAATTTTGTCATAAATTATTTTATAGAAAGTTTTGCAAATATTGCATTTCCATAGAAAATTTTGTCATTTTTATTTAATGGAAATTCTGCCAAAATTGAATTCTATATTTTATTTTAAATTTTTTGTCAGCAATTTTGGTTTTTTTTTTTTTTTTTTTCTATAGAAATTTTTGTTCAAAATTTCATTTGTTATAGAAATTTTGTCAAAAATTTTATTTGTATAGAAAATTTTGTAAAAATGTTATTTCTATAGTAAAATTTTTTGTAAAGCAAATTATTATTTCTATAGAAAGTTTTTGTCAAGATTTTATTCTATAGAAATTTTGTCAAAAATTTCATTTGTATAGAAAATTTTGTCAAAATTTTTTTTTATAGAAAATTTTGTCACAATTTTATTTCTGTAGAATTTTGACAAACGTTTATTTTTAAAATAAAATTTTATTTCTATAGAAAATTTTTGTCAAAATTTTATTTTCTATAAAAAAATTTTGTCAAATTTATTCCGTAGAAAATTTTGTCAAAATGCTTATTTCTACTGAAAATTTGTCAAAAATTTTTAGTTCTATAGAAAATGTTGTCAACATTTTAATTTCGCTAGAGAAAATTTTGTCAAATGTCTAATTTTATAGAAAATTTTGACAACATTTTATTTCTTAAAAATTTTTGGTCAAAATGTTATTTCTATAGAAAATTGTTGTCAAATTTATTTCTATAGAAAATTTTATCCAACATTTATTCCTACGGAAACGTTTTTTAAAAATTTCATTTCTTATACGAAAATTTTGTTTAAAATTTATTCCGCATAGAAAATTTTGTCAAAATTTTATTTCATATAAAAATGTTGTGCAAAATTTTATTTTTATAGAAAAAATTTTTAAAAAATTTTATTTCTAGGAAAAATTTTGAAAAAAACAAACATTTTATTTCTATGGAAAAATTTGATAAATATTTATTCCTATAGAAAATTTTGAGGCTAAATTTTATTTCCTATGGAAAATTTGACAAAATTTTAATTTTATGAGTAAAATTTTTGACAAAAAGTATTTTTAAAAGAAATTTTATTTCTATAAGAAAAGTTCTAAAATTTTATTTGCTATAAAAAATTTTGTCAAAATTTTATTCCCCGTAAGAATGTTTTGTCAAAAATTTCATTTCTATAGAAAATTTTGTAAAATTCTGTATTCTATAAGAAAATTTTTGTCACGCATTTTATTTCTATGAAATTTTGTAAACAATATTATTTCTTTTTTTATTTCGTTAGCCACGCCACACACCTTAAGCTGTTGGGGTTTTAATGAACTGCCCTGAATTTATTCTTTATAAATTGGTTTGACTTTTTTTGCTGGGCACAGTAGAGGATGCTGATGAGAGAAAGTGTGGTAATTCCGAAACGGGTGGCGTCGCATTCCAACCATCTGCAGTCTATAGGGCTTTGCCCAATATAAATTTGCACAGACATTATTTTTCCTCTGTTTGTTTTAGCTACACTGTATTTAGTCAATGTATGGTTTTAAGCTAAAAAAAAAAACAACAAACAATGCTTAAAGAACAAAAAGCCAACATTTGGACGCTAAGATGGTCTGATAAGAACAAATTTTATTTCTATAGAAAATTTTAGAAATATTTTTTTGTAAGTTTGTATAAATATATCCTTTTAAAATTTTGTCATTTATATATAAAAAATTTGCTTCAAAATTTTATTTCTATAGAAAATTTTGTCAAATTTTTATTTTCTATAGAAAATTTTGTCAAAATTTTTCAATTTATCTATAGAAAATTTTGTCCAATCATTGTAAATTCTCATTTTTTTCTGTTAGGAAAAATTTTGTCAAAATTTTATTTCTTATAGAAAATTTTTTGACAAAATTTTATTTCTATAGAAAATTTTGTCAACAAATTTATTTCTATAGAAAATTTTGTCAACGAATTTATTTCTATACGAATATTTTTTGAAAATTTATTCCGATTGAAATTTAAAAAAATTATTTCCATAGAAATTTTTTACACCATTTTATTTCTATGAAATTTTTGTTAAAGAATTTTATTTCTATGGAAAAAAAATGACAAAATTTTATTTCTATAAAAAATTTTGACAAAATGTTATTTTTATAGAAAATTTTGTAAACATTTTATTTCTATAGAAAATTTTATTTTTATAGAAAAAATTTTGTCAAAATTTTATTCCGTAGAAAATTTTTGTCAAAATTTTATTTCTATCGAAAATTTTTGTCAAATTTTATTTCTATTAGAAAATTTTTTGTAAAAATTTTATTTCTATTTATAGAAAAAATAGGCCGGCCGAGTGGCTAGAGCTGCAAAAACTATCGTAGTTCCGCTCCATTCCCCCGAAATTAGTTTTTTTTTTCCGCTTGAGCATTTATGCGATATCTATCGCTTTATTTGCGTATGTTAGCTCGCTAAAATGTGCATTTTCAGCATTAATTCTCTTTAATACGCCATTTTAGAAGAATATAAATTCTCACATCCAGTTATTATAAAATTTTTGCATCAATAATGTATAATTTTACACCTCTTTTACTGATACATTTTTGAGTTTAATCGGCTAAACTCGAACTTAGTACTCACCTTTAGTCTATGAAATCATTAGATGTCCCAAATACTATCCGAGAATTATTGATGTAATTAAATGAATTTGTGGTTAGAAAAAAAGCATATCTGGCCTGGTGTACTTTTTGGCTGGCAATTCACTAATTCACGCCTCTGCACAGAAAGAAAAAATTAACTAAAAGTAAAGAAAAAAGACATTGGAATCTGTACAAAAATTTCTTGAGGCTTTGTTGTTATAATAATTTCGCTTAGAACATTTTAATAAAGATGTAAATTTTGATTGTACAATTAATCTCATTGGCCCTTTAGGCAATAATGCGCCGTCCGCAGGACATATAAGTCTTATCGCGGACGGAAATGTCTGTGTTTGAAAAGAATCTTAAGCGGACGCTTAGACGGTCGGATAACATCGACAGAGGTTTCGTCTATTTGTTTGTGTGTTCGTTCAAGTTTTCCTTACAACTGCACGAAACAAAATGTGATGACAACATGAAAATAAGAAAGAAGCATAAACAAACAATGAAGTTGTACGAAGATTTATGGGTGAAACAATTTTTTTTCTGAAAAACTGGAAGAAAGATAATAAAAAAAATCCTGGTATATGTTGTCAAAACACATATACGCAGGAAGTAATCCAACATTTCTATATTTACAAATTACTTGAATTTCCAAAATACGTTGTCGCCTGGTTTTCGCCATTGATTGGAAAGTGGAATTTTTCAGCATGTTTTTTTGCCACAATACTGGTTTAGATTTATATATTTGCTTTTAATTCTTCAACGGCAGAATTGGCGGATCATGGCATTAATTTTCATTGCATAAATGCCTGTTTTTAATGTAAAATAAATTTACCCTTACACATGCAATGAGTTACCAATAGTATTACTAAAGTGCTAGAATTTTAAATGACAATTTGAATATAACAGTTTAAGATTTTCTATAGGACAACATAATTTCATGCTAGCTGAATAAGGTTTTCTAAAGGACATTTGAATTCAGACTAGCAGAATAAGGTTTTCTATAAGAAAACTTTAATTCAGCCTGGCAGAATAAGGTTTTCTATAGGAAAACATGAATTTATACTGGCTGACTGAATTGAGGTTTTCCTACAGAAACTTTATTCAGGCAGGTTGAATTAAAATTTTACTATGGAAAACGTTATTCAGTCAAGCTGAATTAAAGTTTCCTATAGACAACCATATCCAACCATGCTGAATTAAAGTTTTACTATAAAAAACCATATTCAGCAAGACCAAATTAAAGTTTTTCTATAGAAAACCTTATTCAGCTAGGCTAAATTAAAGTTTTTCTATAGAAAATCTTATATTTCCCGGCTAAATTAAAATTTTCCTATATAAACCCTTATGCAGTCAGGCTGAATTAAAGTTTTCTTATAGAAAACCTTATTCAGTCAGGCTGAATTAAAGCTTTCGTATAGAAAATCTTATTCAGCCAGGATGAATTAAAGTTTTACTATAGAAAACCTTATTCAGTCGGACTGGATTAAATTTTTACTATAGGAAACCTTATTCAGCCAGGCTGAATTGAAGTTTTTCCATAGAAAACCCTATTTAGCCAGACTGAATTAAAGTTGTCCTATAGAAAACCTTATTCAGTCAGGCTTAATTAAAGTTTCCTATAGAAAACCTTATCCAAATTAAATTTTTGCTATATAAAACCATATTCAGCAAG
>PGFW01037885.1:2038-13456 GCA_003123925.1 Haematobia irritans | reverse complement strand
GACAAACTTTAATAGGGATTCTTACTTACATATATTCCATTACAATAAAGAATTTTTATTTACCACAAAGGATATACCTGAAACACAAAAAATGTTTTTGTTAAGTTAAAAAATTCAAAAATAAAAAGCTAATGAATTTTCTTTGAAAATATTTAACATTACATAATTAAATTTTGTAGGATTTTTTTTAATTTAGTTTCTTATAGAAAATTTCTCAAATTTCTCTACATCTATTGGGAAATTGCATTTCTCATAGAAATTTTGTGAAAATTTCTAAGGTTTTTTATAGGAAATTCTTATGGTTGAAAATTTCATTTCCATGAAGAAATTTTGTTTAAAAATTTAATTTTATAGAAATTTCCATTTTATATAATGCTAAAATTAATTTTTAAAGAAAATTCAGTTAAATGTTGACAAAATTTCATTTATATTAAATTTGTAAACTTTGATTTGTAATGAAAATTTAAATTTGTATATGATAATTTATCAAAATTTCATTTCTTCTATAGGAAATTTATCTCAAAAATTTCATTTCTAAAAGAAATTTTTGTCAAAATTTTCATTTTCTATAGAAAAATTTGTCAAAATTTCATTTCTTATAGGAAATTTTGTCTCACTTTCATTTTCTATAGAAATTTTTCAAAATTTCTTCTATAGGAAATTTTGTCAAAATGTCATTTCTTAATAGAAAATTTTTTCAAAATTTCAATTCTATGGGAAATTGTCAAAATTATTTCTATAGGAGAATTTTTTGTCAAATTTCATTTTCTTTAGGAAATTTTGTAAAAATTTTCATTTTTTAATAGCAAATTTTGTGGAAAATTTCACTTCTATAGGAAATTTGTCAAAATTTCATTCTATAGGAAATTTTTGACAAAATTTCATTTCCAATAGGAATTTTTTCAAAATTTCATTTCTATATGAAATTTTTGACAAAAATTGCATTTCTATAGGAAATTTTGTCACAATTTCAATTTTCTTATAGGATATTATATCAAATTTTCTTTTATAGGCAATTTTTTTCAAAATTTAATTTCTATAGGAAATTTTGTCAAAATTTCATTTCTATAGAAAAATTGTGTCCAAATTTCCATTTTCTATAGGGGAAAATTTGTCAAAATTTCATTTCTATAGGAAATATGTCCATTTTCATTTCTATAGGATAATTTTCGAAAAATTTCATTTCTATGTCATTTTCATCTGCATTTCAAAAAACAAGTTATCACCTTTGCTTCATCAATAAATTGTAATCGCATATTGGCAATCAACGGCGACGACTATTGTCATTCGTGGTGTTTTGTTCATCGCTAGATTGGCTGACATTCTCTGTTGGATAACAGCTGAGTTTTAATTGAATTTAGACATCAAACAAACAATAGACATCAATTGAATTGAGAACAATAGGCCGTTAACTTTTTTGCTCGATGTCTATTGATCGAATGGCAATATTAATTTTCATCCATAGAAGGGTATTTGGTATGAGTTTCACCTCGGGTGATGTGAAACAGATTTGGTTTTTTCTTACGTTTCATGATTTCAAAATTTGAATTTCCCCCCCAGTCGTTCGATATTGACTATTTCGATTTTGTCGTAGAAGCATAAATCTTGTTTTTCTTTGACATATGACCATTGTAATAAAGTTGAATGACATTGCGTCGAATGTTGGTTGAGAAATTCATTATTGTGAATTAAAATGAACCAATCCTATGGCGAGTTATTTTGCTAAAATTTTAGTAATTCGATTTCGAAATTTATTTTTGATGGAATTATGTTGCAGATTTTTGTTTTGTATGTTAATTATAAATGGATATAAAATATCTTCAGAATTAGTAGAATTTTTGGCATGCGTTCAGTTATGCTTTTTTTTGGATTTTTGAATGGATAATAATAATAACTGAAGGAATATCGTAGTTTGCTTCAAATTTTGCACAAGTAGTACAATTAGCGATATAGTCAAGTGTGCCAAATTTAGACCAAATTGTCACCCCAATTTACATGAAATTTTCCAAAATCCCCAAATATATGTTAAAAAGCGTTACCAGTAACAAATTAAAACATTGTACAATTAGATAGCAGCCTTATAAGCATTTCCAGCTAAAAAGAGCTTCCAAAAAAGTAGTTAAGATCCCTAACTTCCGGAAGTAGTTCAAACTTGGATCATCTCCAATGAAGTTTACATGGGTTTGTCATCGGATGGAAGTACTTCGTGTTCGGATTAAATTTTGTTCATAAAATATATATTTTTTTTAAATATTTCTCTTCAATCATTTGTTTTTGATTTCTGCTTAAAACCATGCATTTTCTAAACTACAAGTGTAGCCCTACCTTTGTTTTATTTTGTTATTTTTGGCATATATTTTTGTAGAAATATATTTTTATACCCTCCACCATAGAATGGAGGAAGCGCTTATTCTCGTCTTAAAAACCGTCCAGAATTTTCTTTCAGCGCATATTCGGCCACCGAGAAAGTAAGAAGTCGGGAGATTGGTCTAATATGATGGCTATAACTAAAACATTGAGCCAGATACTCACATTTTCGGCACGACCTCTTTATGGTCCTAAAATACCCCCCCTAAGATTTCCAATTTCAGACAAAGCGGATACAGAACTACGATTCTAGAAGGCACCAAGAGAGTAAAATCGGGAGACTCGGTCCTATAATGGGGCTATACCAAAACATGAACCGATCACTCACAATTAAATAGGACATCAGCCCCGGCCCTCTTAAGGGTCCTAAAATACCTCCAGATTTCCAAATTTCAGGCAAACTGGATAAAAACTACAGTTTGCTAAGAAGCGAGTCTATATGGGGCTATACCAAAACAGTGGAGTGATATCTCACTGCATTGTTTTGGCACGCACGCGTCTTTATCGGTCTTAAAACTATGCCTCCAGACTACTTGCAAGAATTAGATAAAAAACTACGGTTTCTATTCAAGCGCAAGAACGCCTATCGAATCTGGAGGTCGGTTGTTTAAGTATAGGGGGGCTAGTAGTTACAAGTTATTGGACAATTGGTCTTGCGGAGGCCCTCAGACAGAGGCGAGAGAAGCAAGATTCTCATCTTATCCGGCCTGAATTTAGGTACAGCTGGTGGTTGGTAGTATGAGTCTCTGAATAACCAGAAAAAAATTGGGCCATTAACGGTTCAATAATTATATATGAAGGCCCTGATAGTGATAAGACCGAGTCCCCAGGTTTGGCCGAACCCCGCGAGACGTCTTTGGAGGGAGCATCAAAGCTCATCCGAATCCGGCTTGAAACTTAAGTACGGTGGTGTATATAGTATACGGTGATCGTAACACCACATGAACGCAAAAAGTGGTCCATATCGTTTTCATAAGATGTATTAATAGCCCCCATATATAAACCGGGGATTACCCGAGATTTGAACCCTGCCGGAGGCGCTCTTTGAAAGGAGCAAAAATTCATCGCGACCGATCGGTTTGAAATTTTGAATACATTTTCGCTAAGTGTATGGCCGATATACAAACCATGCCAAAATTGGTCCGTACGTATCGATCTATATTAATATATAGACCAAATAAACGCGTCCCCCAATCACAGAAAAATTAAGTTTTCCACGTCCGAGCCAAAAACAAATCCTACCCAAAATTGTTACTTTTTATGGAAAACATTGTCAAATGTTATATCTATAGAAAATGTTGTCAACATTTTATTTCCATAGAAATTTTGTAAAAATTTCATTTCTATAGAAAATTTTGTAAAAATTTTGTTTCTATAAAAAATATTGGTTAAACTTTATTTCTATAGAAAATTTTTTCAAAATTTTATTTCTATAAGAATTTTTTTTCAAATTTTATTTCTATAGAAAATGCTTGTCAAAATTTTATTTCTTATAGAAACTTTAAAACTTATTAATATACGTATTTCTAATCGGGCCTTTTTAATATGTAGCTGACGTATGGACTACTTGTAATTTAAGAAGACGGGTGTTAGGAAGTTTTAAGATAGCCTTGCATCGGCAAGTGTTACCCCGCACCCAAGTAATTCGATTTGCTGGATGACAGTCTTCAGTATAAGTTCTACAGCATCCATCGGTGGAGGTACATAAGCTTCGGCCTGGCCGAACTTACGCCAGTATATACTTGTTAATACCCTTCATCACTACTGTGGTAGCAGGGTATATAAGTTTTGTGCATTTGTATGTAACGCAAGAAGAAAAAAAAAGGTCTGAGACCCATCGTTTAAAGTATACGATCGTCTTAGAATTCAAATTCTGAGTCGATTTAGCGATGTCCGTCTCTCTGTCTGGTCTGTCCTGTCCGTCTGTCGTCTGTCCGCACTGTCTGTCTGTTGATGTATGTTTTGTGTGCAAAGTACAGCTCGCAAGTTTTAGTCCGATTGTCCTAAACATTTGGTATAGGGTCCTGTTTCGGCTCAAAGAACGATCACCTATTGATTTTGGAAAAAATCGGATTCCTGATTTAGATATAGCTGCCATATATATTTTCCAGCCGATCTGGTCATAATTGGCGTGTATATCAACTCGATCTTCCTCAAATTCCGTACATCCAAAATATTTTTTTGAGTCTCGAAAACTTGCAAAATATCAATCCAAATCAGGCTTCAGATTTCGATATAGGCTCCCATATATAGCTTTCGCCGATTTAACTACATCCTTTGTCGCACAGAGGCCAATTTTTTGCTCGCGATTTAGTTGAAATTTTGCACAGGGAGTAGAAATTAGCATTATAGCTTATGGGCGTGAAATCTTTGGTGAAATCGGTTCAGTTTTAGATAATAGCTCCCATATACAAGACTTTCGCCCGATCTAACACACCATATTGTCCACAGAGCGCCAAATTTTTGCTCCGATTAGTTGAAATTTTGCACAGGGAGTAAGAATTAGCATTATTCGCTATGCGTGTCAAAATTGGTTTGAAATCGGTTCAGATTTAGATATAGCTCCCATAATATATGTTTTTCTGATTTTGACAAAATGGTCAAAAATACCAACATTTTCCCCTGTAAAATCGCACTGCTTAGTCCGAAAAAGTTGAAAAAATTACTCTAAATTTTCTTAAAAACTTCTAATACTATATATCGAGCGAATAAATCATAAATAACTTTTGCGAAGTTTCCTTAAAAATTGCTTCAGACATCTCTTTAAATGTTTATCCCACATATTTTTTTTACTACATCCATCTTAAAATTTTGAGTCTAATAAGATTTTTGTAAAAGTTTTCAAACTTCTGTCCAAATCGAGTGATATTATAAATGTATGTATTTGGGACAAACCTTATATATAGCACCCAACACATTTGAGCAGATGTGATATGGTAATCGAAAATTTAGATCTACAAAGTGGTGGCAGGGTAAATTACGTCGGCCTCCGCCCGACTTTAGACTTTCGCTTACTTGTTTTTTCAATTAGAATTAGCATAAGGTTTGAACTACGGAATTTTTTGGGTGTATTAAAAAATTCATTTTCATATTTTTGTGAAAATTTCATAACATTGTAGGAAAACAACACCCTTTCAGCAGTCAGTGTGTTACGTTAGTTTATTCTCTGTCTGGCCTTTATGACTGCAATGCGCAAAACTTTGTCACTGTTGGTCATGAATAATTTAAATTTATTTTATAATAATAAATTGGCAAAATGTTTTATCTAACTATGCACAATCGATTGACATTCCTCAGGTCGTGTAATTACGAACGTTTTCTCGGTGTTTTAACTAATTTGGCATTCAAATAATGGCTATCAAATCTTTTATGGGTATCCGTAACATTTTTATGAACTATTGTCTTAAGGTCAACTGCGTAGAAGATAATATTGGTCCTGATAGTATTCCACGAAATATGTTTATACATATATTGTCACTATATAATAAATTTTAATTAAAGATACGCAGTAGCTTCACAAGAATTGTCAATTGTTTTTATAGAGATAACTAGCGTTACCCAGGCCCGCTTCGCTGCGCCTTCCTAAGCAATATTTGGAGGAAATAACTTTGCGGTTAAGCTTAGACCAAACTATATCCTTCGTGCTGAAAACAAATTGAAGAGAATTTGAATTCCTTTTAAAACATCGGACTACTTGATTTTTCGTATTAATAGGTAGCAAATGAGCGGCGTGGAGCAGGGTGTACCTTCTTCTATATTTCTTGGTGAATTTTTAAGTGTGGTTTGTCAAAGGAAAGGTATCCTTCTCACTCAACATATCTAAAAATTGAGGACACTATATTACTAATAACATAGTCAGAAGAATTACTCTTTCCCATCCAATGAAACTCGGAAAAGCAAAAATTAGTAAAAAAATTTAGCCACATAACAATTGCCTAAAAATGTTGGAAAAAATGATGCACCCTCTAACTTGGCTGGCCAATTTCAATGTAAATTTAAGTTCTTTAACTAAAAAGAAGTCCTGGCAGAAGCCTGGTGCAAAAATCATAAAAATTATGTACCGAGTTCCCATTTACGGACAACCCTCTACTTTCAATTTAAGAAAAAAAGGACAAAAGGGAACCCTCCCCCACCGTTCGCTCCAGCTCCGACCTGATATGCGCGGTCTAATCAACGCTCCTAATATTAATTTCGCAAACTACTCAATGGTCCCTATAAATTCTATCGAAAGGTAAATCGACAAAGTTTATTGAAATTTTCCGACCCATTCCCCAAACCAGATATCGAAAAATTATAATACTAATTTAAAAGTCAGGTATAAATTTTAATCCCACCGTCCTCCCACGTTCCCTGTAAATTTCAAGTAGATCGGCGAATTTTAAAATTTTGCTGCTATTGGTTTTTAAAGGGACCGTCACTTTTCCCCGATACAATATCGACAAAGCACCGTAGTGAATACAACCCCTAAACCTTTACCCCTGAAAGTTCTTGAAACTTTCCTGTCAAGTGTGGGCAAAGGAAGGTTGCCTCTTCGTTCATAATCTTTCCCCCACTGGGCTATGTAAATTTCAAGAAAAACTTCTCTCCTTAGTCGCCTTTCTCTTCCCTTTGGAACTTTCGGCGGATCTAGTGTTCGATGATCTTAAGACGCTGTGATAACAAGATCGCGTAGCTTGATCTTCTAACAGATTCTGAATTATACGATTTGAAAATCGTACTTGTTCTGATTGCACTCGGGCTCATGTTGTTGTGTGATCTCCCGACTTCTCTTAATGAAAGAGTTCTGACCAAATTGCGATTGGATCGTGTATCGCGTTGTTCTTGGCGTTTCAAAGGAAAAGTTTTTTGTTCTCAATGCAATAGTTCTTAACCAATTTGCGATTGGAGGGCCGAATATCGCAACTGATTCGAGTTTGCGATTTCTCGAGAAGCTAACGTCCCGTAATTCGTTTGGTGCTTGGATTCTGCGGCGACTTTCTTCAGATTTCCTCTAATGTGCGCAATGTGCTTGATCGAAATCTGTTGTGACAGGATTTCGAAAATTTCATGAGCTGTCTGGTTTGTCTCTAGCATGTCTAAGACAGTTGTTCTCTAATTTCTATTTTCTTCTAAACGCAACTCGACGCTCTTCTTTGCGACTCTTTCTCTTTGTTTCCTTCCTTCTTTGTTTTAGTTTCTTAGCCGATTTTATAGAAAGTTTCGTAGAGTGCCTTTCTTCTTTCTTGGCATGATTTAAAAATTTTTATTACAGGAGTTACAGAAAGTTGTGAAAAATCAAACAAAGCCACAATTTAATAGTTTTTTTAATACCAAAAGATACGCGTGTCCGCACGTATTTCGTTTTTAAAAGCAGGTAGAAAAGTTTCTAAAAACAATTTTGCCACGACTACTGTGTAAAATTTTACAGGTAAAACACCGAGGAAGGAGTAGTACTGTACACTGTATCTTTAGCTGTACATGTATTCTAAAAAAAAGTGCGGTAAGAGTAAAGGAGGAGAGACCGCTTCCGCGACTAAATTTCGAAAATAAATTAGCGGCTCGCTTTTCTAGGGGCCACTCCCTACCATCCTGAAAAATTTTAAGTTAATCGGAGAAGTTATGTCCATTTTCAAAAAAAACCGGCAAGGGGGAGGTACCGCCTCCCAGACCAGATCACCAAAAAATGAGGGTACCCTATTTTCCAGCACACACAAATGGTCACCCTCTCATTCTTGAAAAACGTTCAAGATAAATCTGCCTTGATCGTTTCCGACTTCAAGCAAATCCGAAACTTGAAAAAGGATCGGCAAATGGGGGAGGTACGCCTCGCCAAAGGGTCCCCTTCCGGCTGATTCAATTTCAGAAAAATGAGTTGGCGGATCTTTGTCCCATAGTCACCCTCCAACTTCACTGAAGAATTTTAAGGCAAATCGAAAGAAATCGTAAGTCAAAATTAAACAAAAAGTCGGGGCAAGGGGGGGGGGAGGTTACCCCGTATCTCACACGACCGGAAGTATAACAAAAGGTAGTAATCCTTTTTCTATCAAATGATCCATTTTTACCTTCGGTTCAACCGTTCGCGGAGTTCAGCAAATCTGAAAACGTAAGTCCAATTCAAAAAAATCGAGCAAGGGGGTGGTACCGCACCCCCGGCCAGAAATATAAAAATGATTTACGCTATTTCTTAACTAACAATGAAATCATCCTTGTACCTTCTCTTAAAATTTCAATCAGTCGTTCAGGCCGTTTCCGATTTCAAGCAAATCGAAAATTTGAGCTCTATTTTCCAAAAAAAGTCGCTTAAGGGGGAGGTACCCCCTGCCCGACCAAAATTTCGAAAAAAAAATTTGCGAATCTTTCGTCTAGGATCACCCCGCTACTATCCCCATGAAAATTTCGTGCAAAATCGGTGCAACTTTGGTCTAATTTTCAAAAAGTCGGACAAAAGGGGAGGTTCCTCTCCGCGACCATTAATGTCAAAAAATGAGGTAGCCCTGATTTTCAGGCAACATGAGTGCCCCCCACGATCTCTGAAAGTTTCAAGTAAAGTCGGTTCAGCCGTTTTTCGCGCCAATCACACGTGAACATAAAATTTAATACAAACAATACCCAGAGCAAATCACCAAATTGGTCAAATTGTAATTTATGAGATTTTTTTTTTTAATTTTGGGCCAACAACAATGCAAGATGCTTATTCAAATCATAATCCTCAATAACAATTGAATAATTAAATGAAATTAAGACGATATAAATAAAACATTTATATTAAAACTGACAATTCAAATGCAACTTTTTTGTTCCCTGTAAAGCCATGTGTACAACTCAAAGAGCAATAGTTCATTTGGATCCCCAAAGATTTTAAAACCTTTCCACTAAAAAAAAAACAAACTACACAAGAAAAAGGGCCGGAAATTTTGTTCTATAGGAAAATAAAACAACTCGATATAAATTGTTCTTATTATTTTAATTATTTCGCAAAACGTTTATAAAAACCCGAGAAAAGTAATTGACTGGTGTTACCTTTTTTGAATTGGACGAAATTACTAAAAGTAACGAAAAAAATCATTGACGCCCAAGCATGCCATCTAACCATAACAGTACTAAATTTTTACTATTTTGAGTAATCGTACGAAAATGTTCTTTTGCTTTAGTTTTTGCAATAAAATAAGTTTAATTTAGTTTTACTTTAACTAGGGTACGGAATTTTCTTTAACAAGTGAAAACAAAAATTAATTATATCCAATAAATGTTCTTGAATTTGTCGATAGTAATACGGTTGTTTTTTGAATAATTCTGCAACTTTTGAACGCAGTAGTAGATATCAACATAATAATTTTCTTTCTATCAGAGCTATTTAAAAAAATTTTAGATAGAAGCATCGATGTTAAATCGATTTCTTTTCCAAAAACCAAAAATTCCTCCAAAAAGATTGGAAATTGTTCCACAAACATTTCTTCTTAAGTGCACTTTGGGTCATCCACAATCGAATTACTTGGGTTGTGCTAAGGCTATAAATAATTACGAATCGATATGGACTTTTGCACGTTATGTAGGGAGCCAGAATTGAAATATTGGGGTCGCTTATATGGGATTATATACAATTATGAACTTGATATGGACCAATATAGACCGATATGGACCTAGTTAGGCATGGTTGTTAACGGTCATATTACTATGCACAATGTACAAATTTCAATTGACTCCGATGAAATTTGCTCCTCCAAGAGGCTCCAAACAAATCTCGGATCGTTTATATGGGGACTATATATGATTATGGACTGATATGGACCACTTTGGCAATGTTGTTGAAATATCATATACTACCACCACGTACCAAATTTCAACCAGATCGGATGAATTTTGCTTCTCAAAAAGGCACCGGAGGTCAAATCTGGGGATCGGTGTATATGGGGGCTAAATATAATTATGGACTGATATGAACCAATTCCTGCATTGTTGTTGGATATCCTATACTAACATCACGTACCAAATTTCAACTGAATCAGATGAATTTTGCTCTTCCAAGAGGCTCCGGAGGTCAAATCTGGTGATCGGTTTATATGGGGGCAATATATAATTATGGACCGATATGGACCAATTTTTGCATGGTTGTTAGAGACCATATACTAACATCACGTACCAAATTTCAACCGAATCGAATGAATTTTGCTCTTCCAAGGGGCTCCGGAGGTCAAATCTCATTCGGTTATATGGGGCTAATATAATTATGGACAGATTTCGACCATTTTTTGCATGGGTATTTGAGGACATATATTAACACCACGTACCAAATATCAACTGAATCAGATAAATTTTGGTCTTCCAAGAGGCTCCGGAGGTCAAATCTGGTGATCGGTTTATATGGGGGCTATATATAATTATGGACCGATGTGGACCAATTTTTCATAGTTTGTTGGAGATCATGTACCAAATTTCAGCCGAATCGGACGAAATTTTCTTCTCTTAGAGGCTCCGTAAACCAAATCTGGGGATCGGTTTATATGGGGGCTATATATAATTATGACGATGTGGACCAATTTTTGCATGGTTTTTAAAGACCATTTACTAACAGCATGTACCAAATTTCAGCCGGATCGGATAAAATTTGCTTCTCTTAGAGGGCTCCGAAAGCCAAATCGGGGAATCGGTTTATATGAGGGCTATAAATAATTATAGACCGATGCGGACCAATTTTTGCATGGTTGTTAGAGACCATATACTAACACCATGTACCAAATTTCAGCCGGATCGGATGAAATTTGCTTCTATTAGAGGGTCTGCAAGCCAAATTTGGGGGTCCGTTTATATGGGGGCTATACGTAAAAGTGAACCGATATGGCCCATTTGCAATACCATCCGACCTACGTCAATAACAACTACTTGTGCCAAGTTTCAAGTCGATAGCTTGTTTCGTTCGGAAGTTAGCGTGATTTCAACAGACGGACGAACGGACGGACATGCTCAGATCGACTCAGAATTTCACCACGACCCAGAATATATATACTTTATGGGGTCTTAGAGCAATATTTCGATGTGTTACAAACGGAATGACAAAGTTTATTTAACGCCCCA